>JANHFX010028085.1:0-75810 GCA_027560015.1 Chloroceryle amazona
GGGAGCCAAAGCTACTTTTCTTCAACCCATTTCACCTTACAAACACTGAGTCTGGCAAGCTGATTTTAACCTTTGATGGATAATGTGTGTTTGTGGTGTTTACCTAGATACGCAGAATAACAAACTAGATAATGAACCAGGATCTCTGGAATCGCTTACAGAGGGAGTTTGGAAAGTACAGGAGAGATCCCATCTCAGTCTTAAGTGTAATCTTAAACTGGAATGAGATGTGTGTTGGTTGTGGTTTCTGGTTTTTTAAAGAGAGTCGTGGCTTCTCTTGAAAAGAACCTCAGTAAATATCCCTCCTCTCAGCCTAGGCAGAACTACTGTAGCCTTCCCCTCCTCAGAACCCTGCTCTGTGGACTAGTCCATGCAGAAGATTTTTCATCTGCAAATCAGTGTTTCACAGCCTGAGATACTTACATCAGCTTTCAGAAGACCGCCTGTATTAAACAGATTATTTAGTACTGCATAAAATTTGCAGGTGCTTTAGCTGACTTAAATCCTGTATCACCAGAGGATAAATTGTTGAGGTCTCGTTGTCATCTGTCGTCTTTGACCTATGACTCCTACTGGTTCTGCTCTAACCATTTTCCCACCTGCTTCATGTGTCACTGTGAGCCAAGGTGGCCTGGATGGGGCTACTTTCGGTAATAGTGTCCTGTTGTAAAAAAAAAAATCTAATCCAAGAAAATTGTCTTGTATTTGAAAGGAGTCCACTATGGGTGGTGTATCAGACTGAATGCAGTTAATTTGGTTTTCTAATTTTCTCTGCTTTTTGCAGTACTTATCTTGTAAATTAAAATTATTTTTATATTTAACTACTCATGAACATTTATTATTCCAATTCAATGACCACGTGCTACATATTTTTACTTGGCATGAGTATTTTAACTAAATATGTTTTTCCTTGACATGTTAGACAAATGGTGTTTAGATCTTAAATGTGCATTCGCAGAAGTGTTTGTAATTAATGTCTTTTAGATCTGTAGAGCTCCTCACAATACTTTAAATCGCTGCCTTTCTGTAGGTTAGATGTGTATGGCATCTTACTGCCTGCTCTGATTGGAAATGTGTATTGTTCTATTAGGTGGTCCTTTTTTGAATTAGTTCACAAATGAAGCAGCAGAAACCTGTGCTTTCTAAACCACAGACCTATGAAATGAAGCAATACCTGCTTGGCCATCTTTCCCCCGTTTCCTGCATAGGAGAGATGTGAGGCAATTTAAGGTGTGACATCAGAGCAATTTCCTTAGAAATGTGCAGTTCATTACTAGAAGCAATTCAAATGTCCCTGCTTTACATCATTCCCTCCATGCCTATTGTCTCCAGATTTAGCATGCTTCCTGAGAACACTCAGCCCTGGAAATTATCACTGCTTAAATTATTTAATTCAGTCCTGCCCAAGCTGTGCAAAAATGGGCTATGGCTTCCCCAGCATCTCAGCAGCTGCCTGCTGCTCTCCTTGCCAGCAGCCCATCACGACATCCTTGCCCCTTTCCCACCCATCACCTGGGAGAGTTGAGGGTCTCCTGCCCTACCTGCCCATCTCCGGGTTGCTCTGAGTCTCTCTCTGTCTGCATTATTCAGAAGCAGATCAAATACAAGTCATTACATCGGCTGGCAGACCAGTTTCTTCCTAACCATCGAACGTTAGAGGCTGCAGTTCATATACCATAAGCTTGCGATTCAACAGCAAAACCCCTCAGCGCTGAATTGATTTAAGGTAGATGGGGAGGGGGAGCTCAGCTGTCCAGCCGTTCACTATTGGCTTCTTGTTACGGCATTCTCCCCCGAGAGGCTCTTTGCATGCTCATTCACCCCCCTCCTCCTCCCAACCCCCTCCTTGCCTACCCCTTCATTACTGATGCACAGCGAGCGGCAGCAGCGGCAGCCGCCACGCTTGTCACGAATCAGAGATTGCAATGAGCTCATCCTTTTCTCTTTGCAGCTTTGGAACTGCCCTGGCTTTATTGCTCTTATTGCTGCTGCTGTCTGCTCACACACGCATCCCCAGACACTGAGCCCTGAAAGCTCTCCATTGCTTTCCACCCATCCCAGCTTTCCTGCACTCGTTTTCTGCCATTTTCCTGCTTTTTAGGTACATTTTTAGATCCATGTTTTCTCTGGTTTGTTTTTCAATTCTGCTCTGGACTCTGGCTGAGCCAGCACAGTGGATCATATTTTTCCTCGATTCTTAGCAAAGATTCTTTTCTCTTTCTGAGTGACCGACGGGCATTGCTGTAGGCGGCCAGACCAGCCCATTTCAGAGCCCCGAGGCTGGCTTTCCTCATCTCGGCACTTTTTGAAATTGCGGTTCAAAGCCTGTTCTTCTCACTCTGGATACTTACGACTTACTGCTCATGGAAGAAGGGGTACCTTGCAAAACCCCAGCTGCTAAGCTCACTCCACCTATCAAAAAGTCCCAGGACATGCATGATGAGAGAAGCAAGCTGGTCAATGAGTATGCATGTCGGGTGCTGGAACTTCTGGGAATGGGGCATCGCCTGTTTGTGCCTCGGCTGCTTGCGGTGAGATCACGTTTTCTTGAAATTAATTCATTGTAAATTTGCCATCTTCCCTTCCAAACCTCCATTCCCTCCCAGGACACTGAGTGGAGGTGTGAAGACATCTCTTATTTTTTGCTCTTCGCTTCTCATAATCCACCTCCTAAGCACTGAGTCTTTTTCCTGTTAGCTCAGGAGGTCTGGATGCTAGTCCTGCTAGTGGGAATCAGTGCCACTCCTTAACTATCTCAAAGGGCTCATAACCAGGGCTATGTTCTAAAAAAAAATTTTCCCTAAAGCCATGAATGCTTTTGTTTGCCATCCTGTAATGATTTGAAATTAGCAGCATGCCCTGTCTACCTCTAGATACTGATGAAAAGAGCATGAGTGCTCAGCATCTCAGATTTTATACTTGTGACATCAAAGGTCAGTTTTAAACATTCATAAAAAATACAGACTATGTATTTTGGTCTTCTGCTGTTTCTGTGTTTGATTTTGAAAAGGCAGTTGGCAGTATGTGAAAAAAGTTTAGAATACATGCGTGGATTTATCTGGGAAATAAATTGTTAAAGGTATTTTTATCCATCATAGCAAATGATGTCTGTGTGTGAAATGACCTGAAATCACTGTGGCATATTAGAGTAGAGACATACGCTTGTATCCTTTCTGCTGCTGCCCAAAGCAGGCTCAAACCCCAAACCAGTGACGAATCCAGAAGTCAGTAGGTAGTCCTAGCTGAGCCTGCTCTGGGGGTATTGTAACTCAACCTGCTTGCAGCTCAGGGGCATGCTTGGTCGATGGCCTTGTGCACCAGAATGGCATTTGTCTGGGATGCCTGTGAAGAGAGTTCTTTACTGCTCCCAGCCCATTTCCTAGTGGGATGTGGCTTTCCTTTATTTCCACACCCTGTGCAGCCCTGTACTGTAGTTATGTACTGCGACCTGTGCAGCGTCTGCCTTGGGCTGCTGGAGCTGGTGTTCTGCAGTATGCTCACATAAATCAATGTGCTCTGCATATTTTAAGATGTTCAGTGTGAAAAATCAAAGGTGGGTGGTTGAACCAGTGTGTCCCTGCACTGCAAGGTCTTGGGTAAAAATAATTAAAAAAAAATAAATCACAAAGACCCTGGTTGCTAGTAAAGTGAAGATGAATTTGGCTATCTACAGTCACTTGTAGAGCAGAGTGTGGTGGATAGTAACGCGTGGTCAAAGCTGTTGTATGTGTAGGTGTTGCTCCAGTTTCCCTCCAAGTGTACCCAGACGCTCCTCCATCCCATCCAGATGCTGGTCTCCTGGGCACAGGCTGCCAAATCATTCTGAATTGTTTTGTGATGAGCTCAAAGGAAAGCCAGAGACAAAACCACTGAGCTCTTTCTCACTTGACTTAATCAGCCTTTGTATCTGGGCCTCCAGATGGAGAATACCAGGCAATTTAACATACTTCATCACACAGGCAGCTTAGCTTTGCTGAATGACATCATATTGTTGATTAAAAAATAAAAGAAGAGGGGGGAAATAAAAAGGCAAAGTAATACAAATAATGCTTGTGTTATTAGAGATTCTTGACCTGTAGAGTCAATGTGAGGGTTTTATTAGCTAAATATACCTCTTCTGACATCTATCCCTTTTGACATGTACCCCTTCCACAGGGGAGGAGAGACTGTGTTTCTAATATTTTTGAAAAAAAAAATCTCTAAGGACCAAGAATTTGTACTATAATGGGAACTGAAGATACTTCAAAACCTCACTATTTCAAAAAATTAAGAAGCAGATTCTCTTTTATGCATATAAGCTTCTCCCTCGGATGTGTTTTTGGGAATAAATGTCTAGGATGGGCAGAATATGTACCAATGTAGCCTTATTTGAGAAGTGTCATCTATAACCTTTCTGCCAGCCTTAGAAAAATTCAGCTTGCCCGCTCACTGCGTCAGTGAAATGGGATGGTGGGCAAGTGAAACAGCACTAATTCGGTGTGGGGTTATCCCCTTTGGGATGACCACAGGTGAGTGAAGGTAGTAGATTTTTTGTTTGCACTTACCCACATTAGTGACGATTTCATTTGGCAGAACAATCATCACCTTTGTAAGTGTGAAGCTCTGTATAAAGAGTGGTGAGGTTTTGAGCAGAGGGATACTACTGGGCCTACACAGGATTATTGCCATGTTTATAGATGCCAACTCATTGCGCACAAAACCGTCGCTATTTTTGTATTTTCCATAATGCTTGCACACCAAATTGTTTTACAGAGAGCACAGATTTTATTTAGGAAAACGTGGTTTTGACTGTGTAGCTTTCCCAGGAAAGAAACGACCCTAGGCAATGCCAGTAAAAGGAGCCTGTTGATGTACTCTGCAATAAACGTGTGCCAGTGTAACTGCAGCAGCATAGCTTTACCCACCAAACTGTCCCAGGCCTGGATCCCAAGCTCACCCACCCTCATGTTCCTTGGCAGCACAGCAGGTCCATGTCACCCTCCCGGAGCCACCAAACCGGTGTCAGGGCTGTGGCTCGTGTTGAAGTGCAGCACAGGGTTCAGCTGTGCAACATGCAGCATTGCAGTCTTGGGTCTACCAGTGGAAGAGGAACTGTCAGCTCAAAAAAAATAGCTTGATTTTGCATTGCACATCTTCTTAAAAGAACTTAAAACCACACCCATGTTTGCTATAGGTTGAACATGATGTGAAAAAAATCACTGTGAGGATACTTGTAAGCATTTTTAATTGACCAGCAGCATATTAAACAGTAGACTACAGTAGGGATGGATTCTTCTCAGCCTTTAACTTGGTCTTGTTCCTGACATGTGTTCATTAAAGTATGAAATGGGCAGTTTATGCTCACTGACCTTCTGTAGAAGTTCTAAACATATATATGTACTGTATACATAGAATTCTATGGAAATGAGTGATTTTTATCTATTTGTGTGAAAGAGGAAGAATTAAATTAAGGAACTCTAGTGTGGTTGATCCAAAATTTCTTCTGCTGTATTAGTTCCCAGGTGGGAATAGGGAGTTGTAGTTGATATAGTCAGTAATAAATGAGACTGCAGAATTAATAATTGAAGACAGAGAAATTAAATTAAGGGGGGGGTGGAAGTCAAGGCTTTGTTCTTTGTCTTAATCACACTTCCCCAAATATTTTGGGGAAATTATAACATTATTTTAGAAAAATAATCACAGTTAATATAATTTAGCTCCCTCAAATTCTGTCCCTGTTTTTTGAATATCTGCAGTTTTTCAGAACTTTACCGTTAGATATGAAAGCTTCCCAAGGAATTCTGGGAAAGGGCATTCCCTTAGTTTCAGCTAATCTACGTAATAAAATTCTATGAATATATTGAAATATTTAAGCAATGTTGGAAGGACATTCGAGGGCAAATATTTCGTCAAACTCTAGAAGGCAAGCTGAGACTTCTGGTCATACTTCTCAGTGAGTTTCCTCTTTCACCTGGTTTTAAAAATAGCATTTAACCAAAAGTATGATTATTTGAAGTTTACATCTACAATAATAAAAAATGCCCTTAAGTCCCCAAGTGCACAAAAATTCAATTCTCTGCCAAACTTTAATTATTGGCTCATTAAACTGAGAGACAGCTAAGTGAAATAAGTTGTTAAGTTCCACAAGCTGAGTGATGTGAACCAACAAATTTACAAATCTCTGCCTGTCAAACAGCTGCCAAAAGACTCCTGAAATATCTTTATCATTTATTGATTAAAATCCCCAAATGTCATGAGGTGTTAAACTTGGGTTACCAACAGTGCAATATACTTTTTTGTGCTGCATATATATATATAAACACGCATACATACACTGAATATTGTTCTCAAAATGTTACTTTGGTTTCTTGTGATTTTAATAGTGAAATGAACTTTTTGATCAGATAAATGAAATTCAGCAAAGTAGAAAGAGATGAATAGTAAAGACTCTACCACTCATTTTATCAAACTACACAATGTGATGGTTTATATTTCTTTGTAACTATAAACTTAGCTCAGTAAACTCCCATCACAGAAGTTCTTATTTCTGTGATTCACCATTATTCTTAGGGGATTTTCATGGACTAAAGATTTTTCATGGTTGAGAACTCAGAATTCTCAATAGTTACAGTTTTATAAGAGTAATTTGTTTTCAGGCTGTTAAAACACTACTATGTGGTTCAAAAAAAAGCCTAGGAGAATTAGATCTGACTTTAAATGTTTTGCATGTGATTGCTGCTTTTCTGAAGTATTTGCTGCTGTCCTGTTTGGTATTTATTCCTAAATGAGGTGCTGTGGACGTAAAGGGTAGCTGCATGTGCTTCTTTAAAGTTTGGCAGGATCATTTAATTGTTGATTATTAACTTATTGTAGGGTTTTTTCCCTCCTCTGATTTAAAAAAGAAAAAAAAAAAGTCTCACTGCATTCATATTAAAGAAAATAAATTGAATACAAAATTAAAATAAAAACATCTCATCAGGACCTGTGGGAAGAATACTTGCTTAAAATTAGAATAGCTCAACATTAGGATATCTCAGCTACTAATAGAATGCTAAAACTTTGGCAAAAAGTGTGTTTAGTGTTTATTTTGTGCTGGGAGCAACTGTCCAGAAGTCTTAATTGACAACATCCTCCCACTCAGTTGGAAGCACATAGCAGCCAGTCTCTCTTGGAGATTACCCATCGTTCAGCGTGAGCACCTTCTGTGTAAATCCACCAACCATCAGCAAAGTGGGTTTTACAGCTTGGCTGGTGTCTCTTTACACCTGTGGTCAGGGTTGTGTGTTCATGGCCAGGTTCTTCAGAGGATGGTGGGAGAGGCTGCCACAGTGTGAGGAAGAGGAGGGGACCGGAAATGAAGGAGAGCTGGTCTCCTAAGAAGACCAATTTGCAATGGAATAGGGAAATCTGTTTAAATGCTGTAGTGATCACAGCTCTCAACATCACTTGAGAGGGAAGGAGAGAAATCACTTTCAAGTAAGCTGGTGATGAAGTCATTTACTGCTTTTCAGTCAACATTATCCAGCTGAACTTTGTTGAGAAGCAGCTTGCTTGCCAGCATGGGTTTTGGCAGTGATGCTGCGTGACAGGCTGCTCCCACCACGCTCTACAACCTGCAGATCATCTTGAATATAGCCCATCATGGTTATGAAATTGGGATCTAGTCTCAAGTGTGGCAAAAGCATATCTAGCTTCAGTAAAACTCATCCAGGAGAAGTATCACATTAGGGAGAGGAAACGGATGTGTTGGCCATAGCTGCATTTAGGAGTGGGTCTGATCCGTTAAGACACCCAACTGCACCAGCTTTCCATCAACGCTACATCAGTCTTGTCTAATTGAGTCTCAGCCAGATAGTTCTCCTGCCAAGTTTTTGTGGACAGAATCAGATGTGATAGTTTGTAAAGCTGGATGTTCCTCATCAGCATCCCAAAGGCAGCTTTTCTTGTGTCCCTGCAGTGATGACCCAGCAGCTTCCTTGGCTGTGAATGAAGGAAGGAGGAGCAAGGTCTGAGTATTGCTGTTACTTATCTGCAGCAGCATACTGAAGTTCAGTTAGCTTTGGGAAACAACGTATTTTTACTTTTAAGAAGGGCTTTTACATAGTAAGCATAATTATTTTCAACTAATAGTGAACTAATGATGATAGTTTGTAGGGTGAGTGGGAAGGATTCATAAATATAAGTAAAATTTTCTCAGCATTGTAGCGATAATTATATTTAATTTTGTCTAGTTAAATTTAACACCCAAGAGAAATAACAGCATCATCGAGCCTCATCTCTTGCATGTCAGAGGCTGTGCAGTTTCTCCCAGTTCTCCCTGTGTAGAGCCAAATCTCTCATGTTTGGCTGAAGTGTGTTTCCTGGAAAGAAGCCCTCTGAAATTACAGACAGCAAAAGATTTTGAGTGGATAAGAAGAGAGTTAAGAGTCACACTGTGAAACTATATCTAATATACATACTGTTAGCAGCATATAACAAGGCAAAAAATGACTGTTACCTGTGAGAAAGCAGAGGATGCACACATGAAAATGGTGGCCACAGTACTTGTGTAATTAAGTCATCAATTAACCTTAACCAAAGGTACTTGCGCTGCTCCTGAGGTGGTTGTAGTAATGCTGTGATGCGCAGCTCCAGTCTCCATGATACAAGTCTTCACGTTGATACACTTGTGTTCTCTCTTCCTGGGTTAAAGACCTTGAAATTCACATTTTTGAGATGACATCCTAAACGTCTTCTCTGGATGACCCACAGTTTCCATAATCCTCTTAAGGAGCTACCCCAAAGCTTGGTATTTACATCTTGGGGTAGTTCCTGGTAAATCCAAAGATTAATCCATTTGTATCTGTGAATCATATTACTCTGTCATCAGCAGAACGGGATTAATGTTGCATGTTTAACATTTCCTGACCTGTTTGGCTTGATAGCACACTGAGAGGTACAGTATTATGAGAGATGTAGCAATAAGCATGTAAAACATTTTGTGGCACAGTGTTCTTTGAGAAATTGTGTCACAGACTTCTGCACATTGACTTGCTGAAGCCTCTTATGAGTCATATGCGTTTCTGCTTCTGCCATTCATGTCTGCAACCATGTATCTCTATATATACATTGTCTTTTTAGGGCAGTATTACGAGAATCAGCAATGGTCTAATGCACAAGCTCTGTAGAAGATGTTATAAATTCTCCTAGGTTTTTATTGTTTGCTTGGGTTTTGTTGTTCTGCTCACCAAGTGACATCTTGACAGGCCGAGCCAGAATCTGCTTCTTACCCTGCAGGTATAGAAGGATAAAATACATTAATGCGTTACAGTCGTCTGATTGTGCTGCTTTGCCTGGGATTCCTTGGATATGCTGCTGCCTCTGTTCTGTATGACGAGATGGCTTAGGGAGCTGATTTCAAGGAGGATGTTTTTGAGCCAGTGTGAATATTGGTGGTTTGGAATACATTCAGTAAAAGAGGTGACTGCATGTTGTCAGTGTTTATGGGACTTCCCTATGTTTCATTTCAGACCTCAAAAGAGGACCTTCTACAAGCTGATTTTGAAGGCGCTTTAAAGTTCTTCAGGGTTCAGTTGCCCAAGAGGTACAGAGCTGAGGAGAACGCCAGAAGACTGATGGAACAGGCTTGCAACATTAAGGTAAGGGTAATCTTCATGTTCTCTCATTCACCCAGGGGTTTTACAGGAAACAGTAAGGTATAACATTAAGAATGTTGGTAGCATGCAGAACGTAAAGTAATGAAATAATTATTTTTTCTATATGGTTGTATATTTATACACACATGGGGGTTTTTTGTCGCAAAGAAAGTAAAGTGCTTAACTTTTCCCTCTCTGCTTCAGTAGAGGGTAATAATTTAGAAAACTATCAAATTATCAGAACTCGCTAATTCATTAATCTATTTATAAACAGTGATTACACTAAACCATTTAATCGAATGTATGATAATTATGCAAACAAAGGTCAGATATTATTTCCTTTGACCAGAAGATACTTATTTGCTGAGCACTGCTATATGATACAATTATATTGGGGTAGAAACTTAGTTTTGTTTGTGTATCAAGATTACCAAGACATGATATTGTTTGATATTTTACCCTGTCAAAAGACAGGCTTCTTTGAACATCTGGAGCACATCTTGGGCTTGTAATGAATGATGTCAAATTAGAGGAGTCTGACTGTAAGTTTTTGAAGGTGGAAATCTTCTGTTAAAAATAGCCACAGGGGTTCATAAAGCTGTCATTTGAAAAGTCTGATGTTTTTTCTGGGATTTTTTGTTGGAACGAATATATATAGTCATGGATGAGCTGAACATCTGATCTTAAAAAGAAGTGCTTTTGTTACTTCTTGGTGTGGGAGCACTGGTGGGAAATGTGTGTTTGGTGTGGTCCTATAATGGCCTGAGAACACCCATCAGAAAGGACCCTTCTCTAACACTCCACATTTCATAGATGTCTCTCAATATATTTATTAAGCTACTTCTATGCTGCTTAATTTCATAGTTTATTAAGCAAGGGCTTTTTCCATACTGGTTAAAACTTGCTTAATTGCTGTCTTTTGTCTCTCTTTTGTCACTGTGGATGGGTTTGTGGCTTTCATCCTGTTTTCCCATTGGCTGAAGTGAAGTGCTGTAGGTCTGCTGCAGGTCTTTGACTGGGCTCTTATCTCTAGTATGGCCTCATCAGAATGTTGGACTTCTGTTCTAGATGTAGCAAGATATTCCTCATCATTTGCCAGTTTGACTGCTGTCTCTTGTGTCCTTGCTTATCAATACATATTGTTCTTGTGACCCGTTCTCTGTATCATTTCTTCTGATGCTTTTGCATGGTGACACTTCTATTTATCCTTCTTTCAGACTGATCTTAGTATTTCTGTTACACATCTGGAGATGGTACATTAAATATTACATAGGTAGAAGAGAAAACCACCTCATAATGAAGAAGGTTGAGAGTCATCAGCATGGCTTTATGAAGTGCAAATCATGCTTAACCAACTTCATAGCCTTCTGTGATGATTGTATTGGCACATAAGGGGAGATCTGAGAGTGTTGTTTCTCTCAAGCATAGCAAGTATAGACATTGTCTCCTATAACACCATTCTAGACAAACTGATAAATTTGGACTAGGTAAGTAACTTCCCACTTGGAAAGGGAGGTGGATGAAAATCTGGCTGAATTGCTGGGTTCAAATAATTGTGATCAGCAGCAGGATGTCCTGCTGGAGGCCAGTCATTGGTGTTGTACCTCAGAGGTTGATACTGTGACCAGTACTGCATAGCCTCTCCATTAATGACCTGTCTGATGGGGCAGAGAGCACCCTCAGCAAATGTGCAGGTGACACAAGGCTGGGAGGAGTGGCTGATGGACCAGATAGGTGCAATGACATCCATAGGGACCTTGACAGGCTGGAGGAATGAGCCAGGAGGAATCTCATGAAGTTAACAAAAGGAAGTGCAAGGAATGGCCGCATACACCGGTACCTGCTGGCTGGATAGTAGCTGTCAGAAAAGGCCCTGGGGGTCCTGGTGGACACCAGGTTGAACACGAGCCAGCAGTGAGCCCTTGCTACAAAGAAGGCCAGTGGTATTGTGGGCTGCATTGGGAGGATTGTTGCCAGTAGGTCAAGGAAGCAATCCTTCTCGTCTGAGCACTGGTGAGACGCATCTGGAGTACTATGTCCAGGAGTGGTCTCCCCAGGAGAAGAGAGACATGGCTACAGCACAATGAAGGGCTATGAAGATGATTAAGAGACTGGAGCATCTCTTATGAGAGGAAGGGCTGAGTGAGCTGGGGATGTTCAATCTGGAGCAGAGAAGGCTTAGGGGGATGTTGCTGATGTAGATAAATACCTGGTGAGAGGAACTAAAGAACGGGGAGCAAGGCTTTTCTCAGTGATGTCCAGGGGACAGAAAAGAAGCAGTGGGCACAAAATGAAATAAAAATATGTATAATTACAAGCTATTTATTTATTCACTTCAAAGTTGCCCAAGGAGATTGTGGAGCCTCCACCTGTGGAGGTACTCAAAACGCAACTGGCCCTGAGTAATCTGCTGTAGGTAATCCTGCTTCAAGGGGCTGGTTGAGACAAGGTGTTCAGCAGAGCTGCCTTACAACCACAATTATTGTGTGATTCTCTAATTAGATATTATAACTGTAATACTTATTTACAAACAGAAGCTAATAATCAAGGGAAATGCTCAAACAGGAAATTACAGTCTTGATGATCATCGCTCAGAGTGGTCCCAGGGAAGGTTGTATGAAGAGTCTGTCTTGTTGAATGCAGCAAAATTTGTTCTGTCCAAAAAAAAAACAACCAAAACCAAAAACCAAACACCCCCCCCAAAAAACCCCCACACACCACAAAAAAACAAACCAAGGCCCTTAAACCTGTTTTTTTTTTCTGCTGTATGAATGAGGCACTGTGTCTTTCATCCACTTCTCAATTATGTATTAGTATTTGTAGACTAAACACCAGATGTTTTTAAGTATCACACAATAAGTACTAGGGAGTATTTTCTTCACATTTCTAAGCTAATTACTGAGGCATAAAAATCTGAAAACACAATCATGGTGCAGCCACGTTTTGTACTCTTGGTAGATCTTTTCCAGTGTTTCTTTCTTTTTTCTTTTTTTTTTTTTTTTTCCCACATTACTACAAAGCAACTTTTAAGGTTAACTTATGATTTCTGGACCTAAACCTTGGATTTTATAGCATTAGTTTTATTATCCCATTTTTAAACTAAGAAGAATTGGCATCAGTCTCTCCCTTGGGAACAGTTCTGCAAATACAAAGAAAAAAGCTCCTGTTCTTTGAAAATTGTATGTAAAATGTGCTAGAGGACGTCGTTCAATTAAGGACTATCCGTGGTGGTTACCCATCATGTCTGAATTTTGATCTTTCACCAGTGAGGAAATCACTGTGCACAAGGTCAGTAGAATTAGAAATAATAGTACTGCTTTCCAGCAGCTAATTGTTGGGTGACATTCCATGGTTTAGGAGTGTGTTGAACTAATTCATATTATGAAATAGTACACCCTAAGAAACTTCCCTGTGGTTTTGGCATATCCATGTTACATGCATATGTGCAAAACTAGGGTCCTGCTAATCCCTGGCTGATGGATTATAGCCAACATTTGTAGAATTCAAGATCTCTTCAGGTGGAAGAGACTGAATCTGTGAAGAGTGAAGGTATCCACTGAGACTTCAGGGTAGATAGAGCCCAGTATTGCACACATTTCCCAGCTCAGGAATAGTTGAACAGAGGAGAAAGACATAAATTCTCCAACTAGGGTGTCAGATGCTGATTTAAGGGTTAATGAAACTTAATAAGAGAGGGAAATACAGAGGTTGTGAATGAGGGATTATCCTCCTTTGTTTCCTATTAGTTGTCTAATCTATAGTGATCACACCTGTCATTTTGTGATGGCCTTTACAGAGTTTCTCCCAAAGTAGTCATTGACAATTACAGTTGTAAAAACAGGTTTGGGGATGATAAATTTTCTACCTGACCAGAGCCAGCTGCATATTGTCTCATTATTTTTACACAGTTTTCCTACTTCATAGAACGATGACCAATGCTTTTAGTACTCATTCTTTTGAGCAAGGGGAGGTGCTTTTTTTTTTTCTTTTTTTCTTTTTTTTTTGTATTTTTTTTTAAACATTTTTCTCTTTACAAGCAATATCAGAGGTTTTTCTATGTCCAGAATCCCAGTTTGATAAACGAATGAGGAGCGTTTTCTAGATTAATGAAGGTTAAGCCTCATGGTGCCATTGTATTAAAACAACTGTCACGTTCTGCACACTCGCTAAGTCTGCCTCTGTTGCCTTTGGTGTCTGGTAATACACTTTCTGTAGTATTGATCTATGTACATCCTAAAAAATCATAATGATTTTAATCCAGGAAGCCTATCAACTCTATTCTTACACTCAGCTCCAGTCGGTGGAGTTGTAGACTGGGGGAAGGTAAGTTTCCTTGGGAGATTTTTTCTATATGAGAAAGTCCTGGTTTGACAGTTTTCAAGTGGATCTAGGGAGTTGTGCCTGTTTCTCCATGACTGCCCTGTGATACCTGGAAATGGCGCAGAGCTAACATTCAAAATGTGTTGCAGGTCTGGGACTTGAGGGTAGCAGACAGGTAGGTGGAGAGAGGCTGGGAAGTTAACTGCAGGACTTCAGCCCTGGTGCCTTGTAAAGGTGAGGGGAACAGATGGGATGGGCTGTACAGGAACTGAGGCCAGGATCCTGCAGGGAAGATTGTTCTGTTTATGGGGTAGCATCTGTAATGGTGTCTTCTTTTATGTGGCTCAGGGAGCACAGTGACTCCTTGTCTTATCTTCCATCATCATCAGTGGCAGGAAAGACCTAATAGATTGAAGTTCTAAAAGAAGCTTCTTCCTCACCATGTTAATCTCTCCCTTCCCTGGAGGAGATCAGGCTCCCAGCAAACCCATCAGTGTTAAAGCATTGCTGCTCTCAGCACCTTGGTTGAGAGGAGCAAGTGACCTTGAGAAAAAATGGTGCCTTTTTCAATGCAAAGCACACACATATGTTTTTGTCACCTGTCACTGTACTGACAAGGTTATTATAGAGTCATAGACTCAGCCTGGCTTGGGTTGGAAGGGACCTTTCAGGATCATCTAGTCCAACCCCCCTGCAGTGAGCAGGGACATCTGCAACTAGAGAAGGTTGTTCCGGGCCCCACCCAACCTCACCTGGAATGTTTCCAGGGATGGGGCATCAACCACCTCTCTGGGCAACCTGGGCCAGGGTCTCACCACCCTCAATGTAAAAAATTCCTTCCTTCTCTCCAGTCTAAAGCTAAATTATTGATCCCACCTGGGTGCACCCATGGTCATGGAGAACTCCTCGGCTAACAGAGCCAGAAGAGAATTTTAAGTAAGGCAGCAGGAACTAAGTAAGCCTTTTCTCATTTCAGATCTGTTCTTTGTGAAGTTTTATTATATTACCATTTAAATGTTTTGAATTCAAACCAGTGTTGTGATGCTCACACCTCACTGATGTGGGTGAGTTACTTTATTCACACCTCTGTTGCCATTTTATCTGGAAGTCATTTTTTGCAGGCATGGTTTAACAGGTAATTACTTATTGACTTACATTGAGTTTCAATGGAAAGGAGTAAAAATAGCTCACATGATCTGTTTTCTGTAGTGCGTTCTCTCTCTTTGTGTTTATACATATATATCTGTATTTATCTAGATACTTGGGGTTTTTAGCTATGTGAGAAGTGGTAAGACAACACAAATGCAGCAGAAAAGCAGAAAGACCCTGCAACTGCACAAGCCTTTTATTCCTTTGGTTCTACCAGTGATGTATCTAATTAATCTTCCAATCTAAAGGACAGGGGAAAAAAACATTTCTCATTTATCAACTTTTCAAGAAAAGGCCAAACCAAATTGAAAAGAATTATGTTTAGATCCATAGAAATCCCTGCTGTGCCTGTATGCAATTTCTTATTAAAAGCCAATGATCAATTCCACTTATTATGTCTGTGCTGTTATCTCCGAAGTGCAGGATCCAATTGTCCTTGTAAGGAGGGTCATGGTTTTTAATGCCTTTTCTGTCTTCAGCTTCAACTTCCTTCTATTTGCTTGGCTTTGGTATATAGTGCAGTGCAATGAACTGGCATCTGAAAATCATATTCAAGTGCCTACAGTGGAACTGGACGTCGAGTATTATTGTAATCTTGGTAGAAAGAGTCATGCATTTAAAAACAAAATGAAGCAGTTTTGACTATGAAATACTTATTTATTTGAACTCTGCCTATCTGGCTTTTCAGTGAGCAGATGTGTTGCCTGGAAGTGAGGGTATGTTCTCATGGTATTTAAGCATTAGTAAAACTGTTTAGTTGGTTTGTTTGGTGTTTTTTGGGGGGTGGTGTGTTGTTTTTTTTCATTTGTACTGAGTTGACATTGTAAATGTAGTCAGGTATATTGTTAATTTTTATCAAAAAGGAAGGAGCAGGATTTTACTATTAATGGTTAAGTATAACCACATTTTAAGCATCTACTGTAGCTTTGCCACTTGACTGTGTACAAATATTTTGGTGTCTTTGTCAGAGTCATTTGTTGGTGTATGTACTTCTGCTTCTGTGAGTAGTGGTGTTAAAGAGAAGATCTTTAAAGAACTATAAAAGTTTGAGGTGGAAAAATGGATAGAAATATTCATTGCCTGTATCTCTAAGAATTGTAGCGTATATCATGAAGAAATTTGCCCAAAGTATTAGCTGCTTAATTCATTAAGGTGAGGGAGCACATCTGAAAACTGTTCCACAGTTGAGCAGGCCACTTAGATTTGTTTTGTTCACTTCTGTGCCATCAGGAGCCCTGGCTTTCCAGGATGACAGCTGTTTTCCTGTTCAGAACGGAAGGAGGAAAGCATATGTGGAAGATCTTTTGGCTTAAGCTTCTTGAATCTGGCTCTTTCCTCTTGGATGAATAATAGCTCCTTTCCAGCCCTGATTCTGAAAATAGCACAGAGAGCACTAGATGAAGGCGGCAGGGAGTCACAGTGTTTGACAGTTCTGTCTTCTGCCATCTTTGCCACAACTTGTCTAAAATAACTCATCTCTTACTAACAGGAAGTGAACATTCTTCCCAAGCTGAACTGGACACATTTGAATCCGAGGTGCAGGTTGGCTGAATGATTGACTAAACTCCTATAAGGTGACACATTAAAAGGTTCTATAAAAAGTTTTCTCCCTCCAGGGGTCTTTATGTCAAGCAGAGTGTCTAGAGTTACTGTTGTCAGCATAGTAGTCTCTAGTTGTTCTTTAGAAGAGAAAGTCTAAACTCTCTTCCTTTGAAGGAAATAAACTTTGTGTAAGTACATAGAGTTTGTATAAATCAGCTTGGAACTGATTTTTCTGAGGGGTACCTTGACTTTGACTATGGAGAAAGACTGTGATGACGGTGCCTGGCAGGTTTGCTGTACCTCTTACTCTCACAGTAAGCTGCTAGCCTTTTTGAAGATGCTTCTGGGATACAAAAGAGGCTGTAGAGGAAATGTATCCCAAGGTCCACACTTAAAACCTGTGGTTTCACTCCTTTTAATTATGGTTATCACATTTTGTGGAGAAAGACATGTAGGCAAAAGCAGCAATGCCTAAAACAGGATTTGTGCCCCATGTTTATATTGGCCAAGAAGTGTTCCTTGATATTGTCTTTAGCATCTACAAAACTGTTCAGGCTTAAGATGGAGAGATCTCCCTGGAGGTGAATATCCATCTGTGCTTCTCTTGGACCTCTTTCAGGAGTCAGATGTGAGGAAACAGACATCATCTCAGCAGTAAGTAGCATTGCAGTAATTCAGAGGAAATATATTTCCTCACATAGAGAAGACCATGGGGCCAAGATGATGCAGCCCTTGCTAGCCTAAGGCTTTGTGCTCTCTGTGAGAGCTCGTTTTTGAACTGCATGTCCCCGAAGTCAATTCAGGGGCCAAAGAAACTCTGTATTCTCCCCTCAGAACAGCTAAGAGAAGAACCTCTGTTGTCTACTGGGAATTCAGTGCTCACAAACAGAATTACCTTTTGTTTCTATGCCTAGAAGTCTTAGAATACATGCATTTGGAAGAGATTGCATTTGGGCAGAAAAATTCAAGCTGCCTTGTGTCATACTTGATCAGCCTTTCTGATACATGCCTGTCTCAGAAATGCTGTCGTTATTTTATTTCTAGTGATGTTACAGAATTTAAAGCTGAAGTCATTGGAACCAAGTCATGAGTATGTTATGGAAAGGTCGGGTAATCCCAAGCCAGTGGCTACTGCACGTGGTGGCTTGGGGAAAAAATGAAACAGTGATTCATTCTCAGTGTCATGCAGAGAACAGTCGGGACCAGACATTTGTTTCATTTCATTTGCTTTTTGACAAATGACATGAGGAGACAAATTCTGAAGCACCATGCTGTACTGAGACCTAAAGCTAAACTTTTATAAATAAAGGGGGGTGGGAGAGACACACACAAAGGCAAACAATGTCCCCCTTATTTCCCCCCCTAGAGCTTTTGCAAATAAACAAAGACAACGTACTGGGGACAGCATGCTTACGTGTTTTTACTGCTGTTTGATTTCTCAGGCACCTGCAGTTGAATTCCTCCATTTTGAAAATAAGCGAACAAACAAAACTAAGTATATAAAGATAGCCATCTACATTTTATAAACGCAGAGCTCTGCAGTGACAGCAGCTTTTGGAACTGAAGTCCCTATTAATAACTTCCCATTACAAACCCCAGGCATTATTTTTGCTGTATTGACATCGTTCAAAGTTAAATTCAGTAAGCGGGACTTGCCTATTAACTAATCAGTCTGTAGCTACTGGAGTGGAGTAGAAGAGTAGCTGGGTGCTTCATAAGGGCAATAGTCAGATTTTTAGGATCTCCTTATCACTTTACTTCAGGATTCTCTGGTTTCCTGCAGTTAACTGCTTTTGGTTCTACCATATTATAGCCATCTTTCTCTTGTGGAGTGTAAGTAGTGTAGTAATCAGAGAGATAAATTGTTTATGTTGTTTAATTTGTATTTGGACATAAATAATTTGCATTCTGCTGGTAAATGGAGGTGAAGAGCTGTACGCCAGAGACACTGGCGAATCCTGTTGAAGTGCTATATAGAAATACCCGGGTATAATTATCTCCACTTGTAGAGGTGTCTCATTTTATTTCAGAATGACAAAGTGCCAATTTACTCTCTCACAAATTTTGAAGTAGAGAAGGTGTTTGGCTGGTTTGTATTGTTCAAATCAGAAATAATTCCTCTGTAAACAATTATTTTTGATGCAATACTGTGAACACTGGAGCAGAGAGGTGTCAGCCGTGGCCACATCAACCAGCCTTTGTCCGCAGCACGTCGTTGCTGTTACACTCATGGCTGTTTCCAATAAGCATCTGCAACCCTATTGGTATATTGGTGAATGGTGGTAGCTGGCGGAGGTGACAGGTTCCCACTCCTCTTTGTTCACACTTCTCCACACTCCTTATCTCTGCAACGAAAATTAAAACGTCAGGAAAAAGTTAAACACTGCTTGGGGGGGCTGTTTGCTGGAAAACATTGACCATGTAGCTTGTTTTTCTATTTTGTTGTTCAAGCAGCAGATGAGGATCAGGTCCTCATTATGTTATCATATCTGATTATGATTCTTTCAGCTTCCTTTGCTTGCTTAATGCAATTTCCTTGACAATAATTCATCACCAAAATTTGATTCTGCAAGTGAAGTTCGTCAAAAGCCATAAAAAAACCAGAAAACCTAATCTCTGAGTAATTAATCAGCATAATAAGCAATATCTTACATTTGGAAGTATAGGCACAAACCCAGAGTGCACAGCTCAGGCCCAAGGACAGCATGTCAGCTTGAGTCACCCAGTTACTGTGACAACAGAGCTGCAAATTCTTCAGCTTCAGCAGCCCTCCAGCCCAGCTGCAGCCGCGCATTGCACTGACCTGGAGGGGTCCTTGTCACTCCTTTCCCACATGAGAAATGTAGGTGTATTTTCACCAGTATAAACATGCCATGGCTACTAGAGCTTGGAGAGGCTCAGAGGATAAGGCCTTGACCTGCAGAAGAAAAAATTCAACTGTAGCTAAAGTTCTTAGCAGAGTGAAGTGATTGTCTGAACAGCTTTTTTCTAATCTGAGAAATCCTTTTGTTAACCCATACCTTAGAGCACAGGATCAATGACCTTATCGTGCATCCTCACCAGGAGCAATTTCATGGCAGTCTGAGTAAGCCACCTGATGGTGCCAGCTGGGATGCTCCATCTCTACACAGTGAGGAATATTGATTATACCTCAGCTAGTCAAGAGCAGTGGAAGGAATTGGAAACGGATCAGAGCTTTGATCCTTGACTGCCTAATGAGAGTGCTTTGTTCTGCCTGCTTGTGTGCTACTGTACTCCTGAAAGTAGCCTCTTGCAAGCTGCTGTATTCAACAACAGCACCTGTGCCTTCTGATAAACTTATTTTCCCTGCTTTGGGCTCTTTCTTTTCCCACCATCAATGGCACACACAAAATTTATTGTCAGGCTGTTATTTTTGATGGCTTTACAATCCACCTGTCCTGTCAGAAATGAGGAAAAGGAAAAAAAAAAAAATCCATTACGTTGTCACTGCTGCATTACTTTCAATTTTTAATTAGTGCTGAAAACAGTGTGATTTCTTTCTTCATGAGGTCGAAGTGAAAGGGGCTGTCACGCTGGAAGGAGCTGCAGTTTGGTGCTTGCAGAATATAGATCCCAGCACATGGTTTTCTTCATTACAGCAGCTTGTCCAGACCATCATACTCACATAGGCCTGTACAGGCACAAATCCCATTGCTTTTAACAGCAGCAGGAAGCTCAGAGGCAAATTTGGCCCTTGTTTCTCCTGTAATGTAAAGAGAAATTTAGGTTTGTGTTGTAATGAACCTCCTCCAAGAGTACTTAATTTATTTTTTCCTTTTCTAAACACAATGTGAAGCAGGGTGTGTTCCTTTCCAAGGAGGGAGGACATGCAATAAGAAAGCAGCATCTTGCTTGGGACAGTTTGTGCTTTACAGGCAGGACATTTTGATGAGAGGTTCTTGGAAAGGCAGCAACTCCCTAGCCCGCAGGGATCACTTTTTGTGATGTGTTGTTTTTTTTTGTTTTTTTTTTTGGTCTGCCAATATGCACCAGAACCATCATCTTCAACCAACATGACAAACCCAAGCAATTCAGGACTTAAAAAGACAGGTCTGGTCAGGGACAGGGGTGTGAAGGGGAAAGAGCCACTCCCTGGACTTGGCAACCCTTGAAAACCTTCTTTATTTGCTCTCCGATAGCAGGGGACTTCCTAGCCTAAATCAGAAGGGTTCATCCTAGGCACAGTGCTAATTGCTGAGGTGAATTAGGAGGACAGGTGGCCATGAGCTGTGCCAGAGTCCATCTTGCATTGTTCCGCTCGCTCTCATCAGTCTCTCTCCATAAAGCAGCTTCTCCCCCGGAAGCTGACTGAGGCCCTAATGGCTGAAGCAAGCAGGAAACAAGCAGCACTTTTATAGATCGAACACTGGGCTGAGAGCTCACACAGGGGCTGGTTGGGAACCCTGGCTCCCCTGAGAAAAGCAGAGAGTGTCTCTTTATTTTCTTTCCATATTTACTGTAACATCCACAAAATGTCAGCCACAATAACATCTTCTAGAAGGACTTTGTCACAACCAATGTTTACAAACTCCCTGTTTAAACAAAGGAACCATTTATCTATATACCTTGTGGATTTTCAACCTTTGATCCATCATACAGGAATGTTATACAAGATTGTATATAGTCACGGGAATCTGGGGGCAGGCGGAGAGGTCGAAAAGACTGAGGAATGTTTTCCAGTCCCTTATGGAAGGGATTTCACATGTCCTTAACTCAACAAGGAGGACACATGTAGAACAAGCACCTGTCATAAGGTTACATGGGTCTGGGGTTTGTATTTGTTTGCTTTCTGTTGCTTTTATGGTATTGAGTGAATTGTAAAGATTAGCAAGAGGATAAAGATGTCTGTGCTCTGGGAGGCTTCTCAGAAAGATCAGTAATGATGGCTTTTAACTTTTTAATGTGCCTTACACTGCACTAATGGACCTAAAATAGCATTTTATTCTGAAAGCAAATTGTTGACATCAGAAAGGGAAACTTGGCTGCTAGAGGAGTGTAAAGAACATACAGCAGACTGTAATGTAGGGTAGTATTGAGCTTTTATGTTTGTGACCTTGTCCAAATAGGAAGTAATTATAATATAATTCAATTCTGAAAGTCTGGAAACCATGACAGTTGAGAGAGAGTAACATTTTTGAGAACTAAGCATGTATTTTAGTACGTCTTCTCTTTCAGACGCCTAAGCATTGCTGATGCTATTTGCTCTTCCTGCTTCCTTTTTTCCACTCTTGATCAGAACACAAGGTTCAGGCTTGTCTGCACCTTCACTTATTAAATCTCTTCTCCCTGATAATTTCCAGTACTTACAATCTCTCCTGGCACTGCTTTCATACAATCTTTGTTTCTTGTGACCTAAAACAAGACTGACTCTTCAGTCACTCGTTTTGCTCAGGTTCAGGGAGCAGTTATCAGTTTTGCCAGATGCTTGACTCTCCAAATACCCCGGAGATGAACATAACACAGTAGCTCCATGAAATAGGATTTTATCTGCGGTTCTGAGGAGGAGAGGCTGAAGCAGTTGGTGAAGCTGTATGCTCAGGCACAGCTGACTCTGGCCATGCAAAAAAGAAAATACCAAGGTATTTTAGGTGGATACACATCTCCAGCCACAGGATTGCATTTGTTCCCAATTAACTATTGTAGCCTATAGGTTGTTTTCCTGTTTACGTGTACAAGGAATATCTCATGACAGTCAGTTATCTCTCTGTGTTCCTCTCCTCCGAGACTCATCATTACACCTTTGATAGATTCATTTAATAGGCTCATTAAGGAAATGGAGGGCATCTCTCCTGTTTGCCACATCAGTGAGCCTCAGTCACCTTCTCTTCAACCCCAGACAAACAGGAAACCAAAACATTGTCAAAGGCCTATCTGCGTGCAACCCCCAAGGACACAGAAATCATTCTGAAAATTACAAGTATTGAAAATGCCGTGCTCTACGAGATGTAATGTACTGCCCACAAGATGTAATTTACTTATATCATCAACTGGTGATGGCTTGTATACACTCCACCCCAGTCACAGTTATGGATGCTCCGTCATTGTATGTCTTCAAGGCCAGGTTGGGTGGGGTTCTGAGCAGCCTTCTCTAGTGGGAGGTGTCTTTGCCCATGACAGGGGATTTGAACTAGGTGATCTTTAAGGTCCCTTCCAACCTAAGGCATTCTGTGATGCTCTGATTCTAAGTTCTCTGTTGGGGCACTAAGAAGGATTAAATGCAGGTGAAAAGTTTCCCTGCTCCAAGCAAATTTGGTTCACACGTAAGCCCCCAGCTCTTTCTCTGTTTTTGAAGTGCCATTTAAATATGAGCTGCTCTGAGAATAAGGAGTAAAATAAATTATCACTCCTCTCTGTGTGTTTATGTCTAATGCTTGGTCAAGACACTTAGCATCTCTTCTGACCCAACCACTGTCCTACACCCCCTCAATTGATCATCCATGGTTGTGTCTTGCTTCCAGGGACCAGCTTCATGCCCATTTAGCCATGGAAAACAATTAACTGGCACAATCTAGCCCCAGATTAAGTAACCCAGAAAGATCTTTCATTCAAATTTCCCATTTAAGTCTTCCATGAAGTTTGTACACAAGCTGTTCTTGCTGTTCTCATTACTGAGATCTCTCCAATAGCTGCTGTCTATGTAATTGCTCACCATGTCCACGTGAGGTTGTTCTAGAAGGCTAGAGAAGCAGTATGATTTAGAAGATTTATTTGGATCTGTGTTGTTGAGATTCAAAGGATTCACAGAGATGAAATTCCTTAAGTGAATGCAGGAATGGTATCAAGATAACCTAGGCCTGAAATGATGGGGAAATACATTAGATAACTCTGCAACTGAAAATGTGGTGTATAGTCAACTGGCGCTAATATAACAAGGGTAGTCTGGTACGATTGGGTTTGAGCTATTTAAGATTGTTAATAAGTAATTAACCCATGAAGTGACTGTAATGGGCATAATTTTAATCAAGATTGAATTATTAACTTGCCAGGCGTGTTTTGGAATTTATCAGTACTCAGGCAGGACAAAGCCCCTTGGCTGCCACATTAATTAAAGATCCCACACACTCAAGAAATGCTTCTAAAAGATGCCCCCCCATATCGAATTCACCAGTTAATGCTTTTCTCGTCGCTGCCACTCAAAGGCCACCCTCCCCAGTTTTACATTCAATTTGTCTTTTGCTGAAAAGCTGCTAATTTCATGCTACTTTAGCCCTGCAGCAGCCAGCCTGTTGCTAAGCAACCTCCAAAAATACCAAAGGGGCCACAGTCTAGCTGCTTTTCTGCAGCCCACCCTTATTCTTATTTACTTATACATCTGATTTATTTCTATAGCCGAACAGATTTCTTCCATAACGTGGAAGCAGAGCTGTAAGCCTCTAAGTTGCAGCCGGGTGCATTTACTTGTGTGGCCGTTTGTCTTCTCTTCAACACCATCCTCTATCCTATTTTTACTGGTGATCCTGTTCCTCAGCTGAGCAAACTCTTCATGATATTTGTGGAGCTGGAGTGGCATCCAGGAGTATACTGGAATTGTACTTCAAAGGCGTAGCTGGCCAGGGACTGCTGTAACCAGTGTGAGAGAGCAGCTGGGATAACTGGTCCCAACAGTCCCTGATGGAAGAAAGAAAAAAAAAAAAAAGAGAGAGAACAAAGATGGCTTTAGGCCATTTTTCTGCTTATTTTATTTCTGGCTGCTTTAATTCCAGCTGTGTCTGCATTCTGGGTTTCTTGTAGCCCAACTAGATTTGCAAAGAGTGAGAAGGCTGTTGTCCCTCACCTGCCCAGCAGTGCTGGGAAAAGCCCTGCTGTAGAGGCAGTTCTGCAGGACCAACTGCATTTTTGTGGGGTGGGGTTGGGATCCCAGCCAGGACACCCATTTGCCTTAAATTTTACCAGCCAGAGGAGCAGGTTGCTGATGGAGCATTTTGTGTATAGATAAACTGGCTGAGGTTTTGTAGTGGCTGCATGTGAATAGAGTAACAGACAAGTAATGAAGCTGTGGCCGTGCCATTTGTTCTAGACATGCTCCAAAAATGGGGGGAATGTGGACATGGTTTATGTGCACTTGTTACATCATGTGTCACCCAGAGAACCTCCTTGCCAAGTAACAAATCTGATTCCAGTCACTTTTCAGAACCAGGAAAGCACTAAGCAGTGTAACAGAGCCTGCCTGTGTTGGTTGTGGTAGTGTTGGTCTCTCAGCAGTGAGAGGCTGTGATGATAAACTTTCCTGAGAGAACTGCCACACTCTTCAGTAACAGCTTCAGAATTAATTTGGATGCTCTCTCAAGCTCCAGTATTTTGTGCTTTTATGCCAGCAAAATAGCTTGAGAAAGAGGAGGATGAATCCTGTAAAGATTTATTTGGAACAGACAGGTACCAATTTTATTTTTTTTTTTCATGTTTTTCCTTTTTGTTTCAACAAAGAGACAACCTTAATGAGTTGGAGTCTCCGGACTATACTTCCTTCACAGCTGTTGCCTTTTGGTCCTCTCCTTCCTGCCTTTGGCAGCTGTTGACTGACAGCTGCTTTGTCCGTCCGTTGTATTTTTTCATCATAGACTTCTTTTTGGTAGAAAAACCATTTTTCTGCTTTGACAATCCATCCATTACCTGACCTTCTCTGGAGAAGAACAGAGAAGCATGTGAAGCTTGTTTTTGTGCACATGGTCCTGCAGAACTGGAGTTGTGTGCAAGGCTCAATGTCATCTTTTTTCCCATCAAACTGAAAAGAGGAAGCTGGTGTCCAAATTGAATTTTCTCCTTATTTGTTCTAAGCATTCAATTACACATTTAGAAAACTAAAATATTTCTGAGAGCAGTTTGGCCTGCTCCTTCTGTATTCTGATTTTTTTCCAAATGAACTCTTGGTCTTTTTGTCATTTATTATATGTCTGTTGCTAGGATGTCTGCTTTTTATGTAGGAGGAGTGCTGATTGTCAAAACTTTGCTGACCTGTGGCTCCCTGTGTATTTTTAATATGGTTGAGATTTTGCAAGCCAAGCCATACTGTTTGTATTAATATGTATTTTTTGGTGCTGTTCCTCACACATTGCTCAGAGACATGGTGCTTGGGCAGGTATTTTAGTTATCTCAGGTATTCTGTCAGTGAACAAAACACATGAGACTTAGAACCAGCTCAAGTGCCCAGGAATAACTTTTGCTGCCCTGAGAAGTTGTTTCAGATAAGTTTAAAAGTATTGAGTCAAGAGATCTTAGCTTCATTAATTGAAGGCAGGAATAAAGGACCTTTCAGATAGGAAGATGATGATTAACACCTTAAATTACACACAGAAGTAAGCAAGTGGATGGTGTGGATGGGGATCTCTCCGTTTCTTGTGGCTCTTGTACTGATGTACTCAGCCTTCACTCTTGAACTTTCAGAGCTCTGGCAAAATGTAGGGTGGTCTGCAATGCTGAGAAAGGACAAAGTATACCTGAGCTGGTAAAGGCATTAAAGGAGACATCGCTACCCTAAGACTGTGCCTGCTCACTGGCTGCTGCTTCTGCCTTCGGTGGTGGTGTGCCCAGCCCGCTGTCGGTACATGGAGATCCTGTAACTCTGAGAGATCCAAGAAGATCAGAAGAATGCAAATAATACTGATAAAGGAAGCACAGGTTGTACATTCCTAATAGAAAGATTTAAAAAATGAGAATAAAAATACAGTCTTGCCCAACAAAATCACCCGAAAGTTTTGCAGTGGTCTACTGATAAGCAAGGGCCAAAACCACCGAGGCACCAAGGCAGGGCACTCCACAGCGAGCTGTTTCTCTTGCTGCCGTTATCCTTTGTTATGAGAGAGAAGAAATTTCTGTTACCGGTCTTTCTCAATTTTATAGTCCTAAGTAGTGTCAAGGAAAGTGTCCTTTTTTTTTTTGTTTCTTTCCCCATGATAGTTCAGTAGAGATCACATCCACTTCAGTCATGTCAATACTGTGCAGTGTCAGGGATGCGCTGTCTCGAAGGAGTCATTGGTGTGACTCACTCATCTCACTCTTCTTAAAACTGGAGGGATCCCAGTTAATGTGCTGCTGAATCAATTGCCAGTTCTACAGGCAACTCTTTTAGTCCAAGGAGTGACACTAGATCTGTGTTCAGTTCTCCAGATTATTGTAAACTCCTGCAGTGAGGCATATCCACAGAAGAAAAATATTCCAAGAAACAGCCATCATATGACTGAGAAAGTTGATCAAATCCTTCACTGCTTTTAAAGAGTAATTCATTTTAGAGAGTAACTAGAAACTGAGTTATTTTCCCAGAAAAGGACTGCAGAAAATGTTTTATAACCTTTCAAACCATGGATTTACTTTATATCTATAGAGGCAGTGATACAGTTTTTCTTGTTAGTCATTAATTTATTCCATTAGTTTATTTTCCTTCATTTTTAGCATCTTGTTTACACCATCAGATTAAATGTTGCAGTTCACTGCAGTAGACAAAAAGACGAACCCCTTGGGGCTTATTCTTTCAGTCTCCAAATGAGTGAACAAAAGCAGACACTGATTTCCCCCTGTTAATTTGAACTGTAAACACAAGAGCTGAAATTTGATAGGTAGTACCGCTCTTGAATACCAATTGATGGTAGGCTGAAATACCTTGAGGAACTTTAGGGTAGAAATCTCTCTTTAAAAACTTCTTTTTGTAAATCAGCCTAAAAGTTACTGCATCCTCTGTTTGCTGTTGTAGTTTTTTGGGTTTTTTTGTCTTCAAATCAAGCAAAAATTCTCTCTCATTCATTCCAGGCACATTCCTTGCAGCAGGAATTTTGGGTAAACACTTCCTCTACATAAAAGGCGTGTTAAAAGACCAAGAAAAGATTAGAAGGTTTGGCTCAATTTTCTCTCTAAATAGAACCCTTTATTTGGATGTCAAGGGGAGTCAACAGGAGCACTGTGAGGGAATGAAGCTTCCAAGAGAGCGCAGCCCAAATACTGACCTCAGCTTGAGCACCACCTCATGCCCAGCCTGAGCATGTGGATACAAGGAGAAAATGTTCACTTGCCCTGTGGACATCTGTGCTGAGCTGGACCAATTCCTGGTATTTTTAATTATTTTTTTTTAGGGAGTATCTCATTTCTTTTAGTTGCATAGATAGTAGTAATACAATACCTATGGTCCAGACTTTAAATAAAAGAAAAACTTGAAATAAAGGGGGAGGGTAGAAGAATGTATGGAAATACATCTGGTTTCTGAAGAAATATCTCATGAGCATGTAGAGAGCTCTTTGATATCTTCTGGAAGAACCTGCCTTTTCTCTCCCTCCATACATACCATTGGAGCTCTTAAAATAAGCTTATTAACAGTCAAATGAAGACAGATTAATCTGCAAATCACATGTAAATACAGAAGCTTTCCTCATTGAGGCATTAGACATCAATGCACGTTTTCACAGTAGGGGACTAGATCAGCATAGTTGAGCACTGCAGTGGTTTGTCTCCAGAATCATCTCCTGAGAACAGACTTTCCCTTTCACTGTACTGTGTGGTGGCAAATAGGGATTTAGCAGTGAAGGATTATGTGAAGTTTAGATAGTGGATTGCTGCTGGTAGTCTTAGATGGCTGATCAGCTTGTGCAAGCCTGAGCTGCTTTCCTCCGCTGGAGCTGACCCGTACCAATTCCAGAGGAATTTGTCCAGGGGATTATTGAGACTTAGCTGCCTGCTGTCTTCCCCAGCAAATGGATCTCGTGTCAAACACTTTCTGTCTCAGATAGCTGGTCATCATCTTTGGTATAAATATATACTGGGAAGTACTGTTTTCTGGACTTTTTGGGCCACATTCAGTCCTTTGACCTCCCAAGTTAATGTTTTCATTTTTAACTTTAGCATTGTGGAATGCACCACGCTCCTGGAAAGTATCAGTAGTTTGCACTTTTAATCTATAATGCATGAAATAATCTCCTTTTAGAGTCTTTGAGCATGCCTCAGTCTAGACTGCATCTCACAATCAAACTGTCTGACTTCTATACCTCAGCTGCTGAGGTACTTGGATGAGTGTGTCTGGTTTAGTCCAGTTGAGCTGACATCATGTGCCATTTCCTGCTCACCTGCATCACTTCAGTCTTAATTACTCTTTATCTCATCAGCTAAGCAGTTATAGTGCAGATTTATTATTTGTTTGAGGAATGTGCTATTATTATTGTTCTGTCTATGCATAGAAATGTCTCACCTTTTCCATAAGGTTTCTGTCAGGGGGTCCATGTGAAAGACATGACCACAGACCTTTCTGCGCCTTCACCAAGGTGCTGCAGGGGTACCAGCATCACAGCACCCGCCTGATTATTCCACAGAGGAGTCTGTTATGGTGTGTTCGTGCCTGGCCAGCTCCTGTGGGTTTGATGGGAAGAGCATGTGCGGTGGTCTTGCCTTTGTCCTTTCTTTTCTTTAACCACAAGAATTACTCTATGCCTGGCTCTTCAGCCTTTTGTTCTTTATGATTTTTTTCCTGTCCCAGGCTAAAGGTCAGGTGCAATGTGGTCATCAGTAAAGACACTAAAATCTGATGTGCTGTAGGGTGTTGCAGACACAAGTCATCCAGTCAAACATGTCATTGTGCTCTCCCTGTGCAGAGAGATGTAAAATGTCTTCTGTTCATAATACAGCTCTCTGGAGAAAACTGGGCAGACAGCATTGTAATAATAACAGCAATAATAATAATATCTTGTGCAGTTTGTGCTACTTGATGTTAATATTTTTTGTTTGCTGATCAGATCCTGCATTAGCTTGCAGGCTGTTTGGGTGAAATCCTTGAATCAAGCTATAACAAAACCAGGCCAGAAAGCCCTAGAAAGAATTGTTAAGTGCAAAACATTCCTATACAGCTACTCTGCTAAATTTCTTCAAAATTTGCTTGACCCCCTTTTTTTTCTTTTCAAAACCAGTTGAAGAGATGAGTGCAGGATCAGTTTATTATGGAATTTAGCTCTCAATGGCATTTGCATGGTCTAAATGCCATACACTGTTCAGTTGTAGCCCCAGGGACTATGTATCAGAGACATTTACAGTGACAAAGAGATTGTTAATGTTTGTTCCTTTGGCAGTGGCAGCCGGAGGGACCCATTTGTATTGACTTGAGATTCAGGAGACACTGGCTGTGGCCCTGGGGCAGATGTAGGAAGATCCCTGGGAGGTGGCCCTGCTCTTGAACTTCTGCCACCACCCTCAGTTGTGGTCTTGAGTTGTTTATGGGCATGGGCTGACACTGAACTGGGAGGAGATGGGTTGCCAAAGAGGAACAAAAAGTGAAACAGGTGGCAGAAGGCTGCTGCTTTTTGGGAAATCATTCTCTACCTCAGTTTAGGAATTTCTATCTTTTCCTTCTGGCTGGTTTCTGTGGGGATGTCTGTGGTACAAGTGACCATGGTCCTACTCAGGATACATTAGGTTGGAGTAGCCGTTTTTGTGTTGTGGAACTCACCAGTACTACCTCTTACCTTTGCAAATTGGGGGAAAAAAAATTCCTCTGTTTTGCTAAAATAGAAGGATGCGAAAGGAAGAAATATGCTTAGCTCTGTTTTAAACCTCAGTCAGTTATATCAGATTTTACATAAAATGTATGCCCTGAATATGCTGTGAAATCAGTTTTTTCAATACCCAAAGGCTAGGATTTCCAAAATCTCCTGGTGAGATTCCATATTCCTTTAACTTGGTAGCTATATTGGCTCAAGGGCATCTGGCTCTTCCCTTGTTCCTCTGCTCCACCACCTCCATCACCCATCCCATCGCAGCACTTTCTGGGGCCATGGACTGGTGGGAGCCCTGCACTGCCTTCATCACTGGAAAAACAAGCAGAAAGTCATCCCAGCTCTAATGCAGGTTCTTGGCAGACAGGAAGAAGTTCATGAAGTGAGATGTTTCTTCCAGACAGTTGACAACTGAAGGAAACTTATCTGAAGAGAGGAAGTAACTCCTAGTGCCCTTGGAAAGTGATGTTGTCAGTATGGAAAAGAACTATGAACACATAAATTAAAAATGTGAATTTAATTAATTAAAAACCAAAAGAGAGTCATGAGTTAATTTGAAAGGCTGCAACGTAATCTGGAAGGGACTGAGCTGAATAATAATGTGTTTGTACCTGTAGGCTGGTATCCCAGCTATGCTGCTGTTTAATCTTTCTCCACTTCCTATGGTTTGTAGAAATCAAAATGGGTGGATTTGTTTTAAGCAGCTTCATGCCCTTGTTTATCTGTAGTTTCAAGTTAATGTAAAACCTGCAATGAAGTGAAAACCTGACCCAAACCCCTTAAAACTGCAAGTGTTAATAACTGACTCTGAGAAACAGAACAAATACACAGAACAGAATTGAGAACATCCTTTTAAAAATGCAGGGAGTGACCTTCAACAGGTTGGGGAGCTATTGGTTGGCCTGCTCTTCCACCCTCTCTGGTGTTAGAGGTGAGGCTAGTAAATAGTTTTTCTTCTTTTCATGAGCTTTAAAGGTCCTCTAGGAACTCCTTGGAAGAAAATCCTTATGGTGGCAGTTGTTGCATGGGAACAGGACTAGCTTTTTGGGTGGCAGACAGCTGATTTGGGAAGGTTGGCAGAGGGGAATTGGGGTATTTTCTGCCACATTCATTTTAATCCCTAACAAGGCACTGAATACATTTGTAAAGGTTCCTCCTGCTTTTGCAGGGACTTTACTCTTCGTGCTTTCCTGTAAGATGGAAGGAGACCCGGGTGAAAACACTGCCCTCCTCTATTACTTGTGCTTACAGTAAATAATTCAAGAGGCAGGCAACAGAAAATTATGTCTCGGAAGCCTTCAGCTTTTCCTCACGGTGGGCTCCATGTTTACGCTGAGGGTGAGCACAATGTCAGTGTCGCCGGTTTGTTGAGAATGCCTCGGCCTCTGCAATTCCAGCCCTGCTGACCTCTGCCACCGCTGGGAGAGCAACAGTCGCTCTCTCTGTCAGAGTGGCTTTTCTGGCCTTCATCTGTGAAAATTAGTTTAAGGCCTTGCCCACTTTTGAGCTGGGAGTGCAGCACGGCTGTGAATTGGGAGCGTTCACCCGGGAAGTACATATGCTAACGCACGTCAAGCCCAGATTTTTCCACACATTTGGAGGATTATTTTAGGAGAAACACAGGTGCATACACCCACTTCTTAGAAGGGAAAGAAAAAAATAACCAACAAAAAATAGCCCATGGTATTTGACATTTTAAATAATAAAAATAAAACTTGGAGAAGCAATTGCTGAACTATAGATCAGCCTGAGCCTGGAAACTGCTTTTCTCCAGTGGGGCATCCCTGCTAACAACGGCTGAGCATTTGGTGCTCACTTGGAGTCCAAAACCACATCTAAAGGTATTTACCTTCTGACGTGTAAAACTGGAACAGGGTTATGAATAAAATCTCTGCCTTCTCAAAGGCTGCACCAGCACTGCAGTCAATGCTTTACCTCTGCTTTTGCTGGGCACAGCCGGGCCCTTCCCGAGGCAGTGCTGTCTGTGGGGGCTTTGGGTAACACAGCAGGCAACCGAGCATGCAGATGGAAGATCTGGGCTATCTGCTGTGCTCCAGTGGTTGGCGAGCCCTTTGTGGATAGGGAGTGAATGTAACTGTGCTTGGAGATTCACTGTGTTTGGCTTCTGACCAGATGTTCTTCACTTGCTGGTTGTGTTCAAAACAGTTCTTACTGGTCATTACTGGATAAGGGAACTGTGAGAAGAGCGTGATACTACCATTATTCATTCCCAGGGAACCTATAAACTTATCTTGAAGGCTGCCAAATGCTATTCCAAGTGCTCTGAAAGGAGTTTTATGTTTCCTTACCTGCAGACTGCTGTGATCTTCCCAGATTCATTAACAGATGAAAAGCAAATCACAGAAAATGCCTTTATGTTTCCAAAATGTGGTGGCAGGAAGGGAGTGCTTAGCAAGAGGCTGCACATACCTCACATACGTAACGCTTTCCCGTCTATCAGAAGATCCTATCCCTGTCAGATAGCAGCAAGACATTCCTGGGGGTGGAGTGAGAGTGAATTTATCTTGGGAGTGAGCAGGATTTTGCTTTGCTAAGCTGCCTGGCTTGCTCAATTCAGGAATTTTCCATTCATCTCTATTATCCACCAGCATATAAATCCCAACAACTGTAATTAGGACTATTTACCTTCATTAGTTAACAGTTTTCTGCAGCTTACCTGTCCTTCTGCTGGCTCTCCTCTGTCGTCCTGACTGCTTGGTTGAACCACTTCTCCAAAAATTCCTGCTTTGGAGGTATGCTTTCAAAAACTGTGTTGTGGAGGGGACTGCGTTCCTGTTCCTTCAGGAAGACTGCTGCAAGGTAGACATGGTGTTAGACAGAGAAGCGCTGTTTGCTTTAAAGAAATACAAAGCTGCACTACGTGAGTTTTATTGTCTTTTGATAGATTATTCATCAGTTCAGCACTGGGAAGCCCTGGCTGAGGGCAAGGCTCTGTACTGGAATGCTGGGAGGAGTGTGTGGTGCGGCCTGAGGAGGTGGTGAAGGGCATCTCCCCTCTTGCCTTTTCCCTCCTGGTTTGTCTGGTGTGAGCACCCTACCACCATGTCGGGGGGATGGATTTGCTTCAGTCAATTTAATTCAAAAGGTTTAGCTTAATTGGCTTGATAGTTATAATTGTGTGCGCTGATTCAGAATGTAGCACAGACTATTCACACAAATGTAAAGTGCAGGTTCATAGGGATTTGTGAGAAGCTCAGCTCCATTAGCTTAAAACAACAGTGAAAAACATCCTTTTTAAAGTAAACATATGCATTAGCCAACATCAAAAATCAGTTGTTAGTTCTTCCAATTGCTAGTTAGAACATGCCAAAATTGCAAGCCTGCTGTTAAGAATAGATATGAGAGGAATTATTTGTCCAATAATACAACAGTAGCATGTAGATTTAGCGCTCTTAAATCATCATAATCATTCTATTAAAGAGAAAAAAAAAAAAAAGGAGAATATCGGTTCTGAAAAAATAAAAGAGAATATCAGTTCTGGTCCACAATTCCTTATAAATAGAGAGATGCCTGTTGGCTATTTCAGGGAAGGGATTTGAGAAGCTGCAGCTGCGGAGTACGTCTGATAATTTGCATTCTCCACCTCCTGCCCTTATTGCAGAATTAAATTGGTCCCTCATTAACATGGGAAGGTTTGTTGTTCCACCACCTGCTCTCTCCCCTGCGCCTACACGACTGTTCCAATGTAACGTCAGTCCCTGCTGGGAGCCTCTGGAGCAGGTACCAGCAGGGCGGGAGGGGCTGTGGGAAAGGACTTTCTTTACCTCTTACAACAGGTGCCTTTGTCAGCACACCTCAGAGGCAGCCAAGGAGGAGCTGCTCTGAGCCTTATGCTTTGAACTTGTGCTACAAGGGGGAGAAAAAAAACCCAACCACCACCAACCCACCCCACAAGGCAATGAACGCGGAGAGGAAACGGTCAGTTAAAGTACTTTGGAAAAACCTGAGCAAGATTTAGCATGGCAGGTATGGTTTTCATATAGGTGACCGGGAGAGCAGTCTCATGAGCCAGATATCGCTCCAGGATCGGAATCTAAAGTATCTCTGCTGTGGGAATTAATCGGAAAAAAATTTGCAGAGCCTTTGAAGAAGAATTAAAAGAAATGCACTGTAGGTGCATTTCAAGGTAAATTTTCTTCCTCCTGCAAGGGTTAAGCACAGTCAGAATCTGCTTTGGTCTCAAGGATTTAACCTCAAGTGCTGCATTTTTTTGTTGTTGTTGTTGTTTGCCATAAGCCTATTAGAACTCTCTCTGTTTCCTAGCAATAACATGTAATTTTCCCCCCTGTTTAAGTGAAGGAGGTGTTGGGGTTTTAATCCTGTATGCTATTGCTCAAGTTTCCTATTCAAATGCAAATAGTGCCTGGTGCTATTTAGATGCCCCTGTAATCTTTGATAAAGATACTCCAGGAACACAGGAGAAAGAGAAAAGCAAGGTGGGTCTGACCCTGTTCATTCTGGAAAGGGAGAGCATAACCATATGCTACTGGTGACCCAAACTGAAAATTTCTACCAGATTTGCTGCATCCAGCACGTGTGCTTTTTGGAAACAAATGCACAGCTGAAATTATTTGTGTTTCCTGAGCAAGTCTGATTTTCCACCAGGAAGAACAAAATGCTTCCAGAGAAGATAAAAACATAGTGGATGATTCTAAGCAGCAGTGCTGATTTGAATAGGAGTCTATACCTTGTCTGAGTCTCCTGACTTTGGGCAATAATTTGATTTTTATTTTTCTTCAAATCACTTATAGTTTTTTAGATTTTCATTCATAGTTTTGAGAATATTGATTAATTTTTTTAATTATTTTTTCCGATTTTTTTCCTTGCTCTGTTTTTACGCTATGTCAGATAAATGTTATAAGAAATGATTGGGAAAGGCAGGAGCAATTTGGAAGACACCTACGCTGCTTAGAACTTATAGGCATATCACTTCCTGATTAAAAGCAAACCAGTCTCAGATTCAGGTTAAAAAATTTCTCTTGTGGAAAGTTGCAATTGCGTAAATAGGGTTTATTTCACTTGTGGAAGTGCAACCTTATTCAAGGAAGAGCTTGCAGCCTTCATTGCACTTTGCATGGCTGTTTTACGATGTATTACAAATGGACTCTTTTTTGGAGGATTGTGACTTGATGTCATCACGTTCCTGCTAAAAGCCAAGTATCTACGAGATTCAGATCTATGTAAAAGAGAAATTGAGTGCTTTTAAAGATTTTAAAGGAGACACTTAGAAACTTACTGAAAAGTCCAAGGAAGGTCTGAAACAAATCATCTTTAAGACCTATCTCTCTTAATTTACAAATAAGCCAGAAGGTGCAGTTCGTTGAGAAGCGCGACTCTGCTAATGAGAATATCAGCTTTCGTGGGAGAAAACTGGATATAAAGTGGATATAAAGATTAAATAATTGCTACAAAGTTCAAGAAGAAGAGAAATTAATCCAGTCCTGCTGTCAAGCGCTGATGAATCTTTTCTTGCTTAATACTAATCTGGTTTGGCTGCTGCTTTTTCATCTTCAGCCTGATACTGCAATTAAAACAGGTTCCCTGGCTTTCACCAAACTTCAGCAAATGCCTTTTGCAAGCTGAGTGTTGGGAGCCTGAGCAGGTGTTTCATAGGTACTTCCCGTGATAATATAAGACACCCTTGAGTGGAAAACCCACACAGGAGCTGATTTGCTGGCTCATGTTTTCTCTCGTGACACTCCTTCCTCATTAGCTTCTTCAGGTGGGTGTGAACAACTGACACGGAACTGAGCCAAGGTTCAGCTTTAGATTATCAACCTGCTCTGGCCGCTAACGGCAGCTTGCCGGCAAAATGATGGAAGAAATCTCCATAACGGTGGCTTACGATGCCCATGTTTTTAGCCAGCTGTACGATGAAGACTTTCTGGCCAATCTGGTGGCAGTCAGCAAACCTAAATCTGTGGTAGGTGTTGCTCTTGCTCTTTTGCCATTAATGCTTTTAAGCTTGTACCCTGTCCAGTACTTCAGTCCTTCTGCTGAAAGCTATCTATTGTTTTCTCTTCTTACTACTTTTTTTCAGAATTTTGACTTTGTTCATCCACAAAATTAAAATTCTTTATTTCAGAAGAGATAAGATTATGAAAAGGAATATCTTTCTGGGTTACTAAGTTTAGAAAACGGTGCTTTGCTTGGTAGGATAATAAAGTAATATTTTTGAAATAATAATTAACCTGGAAAATGCCACTAAATAATGTAAACACATTCTGTCATTTAATATGCCAGTTAAAGATTCAAGCCAGGTGCTTAGTGTACAGCCAGGGTCTGGAGTGTAGATGACTGTCATCACCAAATCTAAGAGTTTGTCCCTTGCATGAGAATAGTGATTTAACACTTTTTTATGTTCTTTTGAAATCAGCATAAGTATCTGTGAGAACTTTTTAGTTAAACAGCCCCTGCCTTTTTTCATGAAGAGTGGGTATCTTTATGTTAATGATGTGTATAACCTGGCCATCTTCCTCCCTCACCGAGATCCCAGCACTTGCAGGGACCTGTGTTGAAGGCACAGGTGCCAAAATTCATCTTTCGTCTCAAGTTGTACTGATGAGCCCGTGTGTGAGCCAGTCTGCCTAGAATGGCTCAGAAGTAGTCTCGGGAAATAAAAATGCACGTATAGGTGTGGAGGTTAACTTGTAAGCAGATACTGTTAAAATGTCAGTCTATATACAAATCAGTGTAATTATTTAGCAACCCAGTTAAGCATTTGTATTTGTGGATTTTGGTCTGTTTACGGCTCCTTATCCAGGTAGTTCACTAAGTGGTGACAAAGGGAGGGTGTTCTCAGAAGAGGAAAAATTGCTTTATTGCTCTTTTGTGTAAAATCTCTCTACTCGTCTTTGCTGCTTGGGATTTTCTGCCTGTCCACACTCAGGAAACCTCAGGTGCATGAACTTCTCTCCTGCATCTCCCATAGATCTCTGGATCTAAACCAGAGTTCTGCCTAATCCCTTTTGTTATGATGCCTTTTTCTGTCTCTGGCTATAATTTATAAGGCCCATTAGAACGATTAGGTAATAAATCTGGAAATCCAGTATAGACAAAACTGTGTGCTTTAATATGACCCGGTAGGAGATTGGCCTCCAAGCAGGTTTTAACTTAACCAGCATATTAGAAGTTGGATATTTTTTCCTGTTCTGGATATTTCCTGAGCCGCTTGCACTTTCTAGAGCTGGTACTGCAGTTGCTTAAATTCTTGTGGTAAGAAAACATTTAATGGATGGATGGCTTTCCTTATAACTTAAATCTTTGAAACGTGCTGCTTAAACGGGCTTGGTGATGGCCTCTTTGCTTATGTATAGCTTGGGAGCAAAAGTAATGGACATTGCGTTATGTATCTTGAGATTCCTCCAGATCAGCTGGGAGTGACTGGTGGAGAAAGTAACAGGTGTCAAGAGCACCACCTTATAGCTCCACCTGATTTTTGCCTCTCTGAAAATCTGATGGAATAGCATTTTTTCAAAAACAAAATCTCTTGTGAAGTATCTGCTTATCTTCTAGTAAATGGAAACACTTAATGTGGAACAACCATGGGAGGGGGAAGTATTATTACTATTATTTATAAGATTTGACTTTAGTGCAAGCCCATGTTTTTATCAGTTGTTTTCTTTTTTTCCCCTGAATCAAGGAGTATTTTTGCAGGGCTCACACAGGAACTACTTAACTACTCTTTCAAATGGCCTTGAAGTATATTAATTAAGCAAATAATGGTGCAAATAACCTGAGGAGCTTTAAGATGAAGCTCAACAGGATTATGATAAGATTAGATGGTGTGTGGGAGTCTGTACTACTAAGGGACGGGACCTGATGACTCAGAAAGTTTCTTTCAGTTCTCTGCTGCTATGTTTAATTGTGGGACAAACTGCCAGTTGGGATGAGTTGAGGCAAATCCTGTTGACTCTGTGCTGGTCTTTTTACCAGATAGCACAAAGGTATGTACTGGACATAATGTTCTGCAGAAAGAATTTGCAGTGCTTTCATTTATTCCAAGAGTTCATGTTAATAGCACAGGTATTTTTGGACTCTTGGATTCATCTCTTTGCAAAATCCAGGTGTCGTTTATTTTTAAAGGAATTCTTAGTATGCTGTTCTGATTGCAGTGAAAAATTAAACAAACCAAAAAAAATTCCTGTTCTGCAATTCATATGCCAGGATGGTCTTGTTGTAGTTCCAGAAATCTTGTAACCAGTAACTTGTTGTGGTTCATCGGGGTTGTGCAATAGGTCAGGGCACACAGGGGTGTCTCCTGCACAGAGGAGAGCCATGTGTTACTACGTGCTGATGCTTAAGGCCATCTGAGACATATCCAGTGCCACATAAGTAATGAGCTTGGTGAGAAAAATCAGAACTATCTGCTGTTGTACGGGTCCCATCAATTTTAGTTGTGTTTTTGAATGGAAAATATGAATTTTTCAGTGGAGAGTATAGCAGTGGCTTTGTAGCATTGCTCTGATGCACATAAATACTACACGGTTAAGTAGGGTGTAGATGATCTGAGATAAGGTTTTGTTAAATATGCTCCAAAGCAACACCATATGATAGCAATCCTCCAACATATATTTGAATTAAATTAGTCATAGTGCAGTGTGACCATGACACAGTTGTTTTGCTGTGTGGTCTTGTTTTTAAGATTTCAAGTTATTCTGAATCTACTTTGCACAGACACGCAAAGCAGCACATAGAAGTGGACTGCTGTGCAGTTTGTGCAAGAATTGAGTAGCTTTACTGTAAGGAATTTAAATTCTCTACTTATCTGCAGAAAACTTGGACCCATGGGGTTATGGAAATGATACACTAAGTAGTATAATCCTCTTAATCCAGAGCTGAAGGACATTCTTCTGGAAAGCTTCATTGTATTTTCGTTTGCCTGCCTGCCTGCCTTGTTGTGTTTAGCTCTCTGTTCAGGGGAATTACCAGCCATTTTGTAGAAGTAATTTGTGGTTACATGGCACCAGACTCTGCTGTGATGATTTTTCTAATCTCTCCATTTCCCACCAAAGCCAAACTGAGGAGGTTCGAAGTGGATGGGTGAACTGCAGAGTGGCGGCCTGGCAGGAGCACAGGGCATAAGTTGAAGTCTTAACTGGCAGCTGGCTGAACTCTTCTGGCGTTGTCAGTGGGGTTGATACTGTTCAGCATCTTCAGGCCCAGACACCAGAAGACAGTACACCTGGTTTTCAGATGGGTGGCTTTGAAACTATGCCTGCCTGAGCAGGAGGTTGTTCTGTATGCCCAGTGCAGAGTCCTTCCCATCTAAATATTTCTATGAGTCTCTAATTTTGCCTTCTGTGGAGTCTTGCAGTGAGGAGGAGCTGGCAGCATTTGAGCTTTTGAGGACGATCTTTCCCTGGGTGACATTACCTCTGATGTGCTGTTGCTGCTGCCAGATGAGGAGTAAGGGAGCTTGGATGGTTGCTGTTAGAACTGGCTCTTCTCAGCAGCTGTAATCCTTATCTGTGCCCTTCCCTTCCCAACAGAAGGAGGGATCCTGCTCTCAGGATGTGTCTAGTAGCTGTCTTGCTTCCACCCCTTCCTCCTCCGTGCGGCAGGAGCTACCAGATTGTGCCCTGATCCTCTCACTTAGTCCTTTGAGCAGCAAAATTTTGTTATATACATGTATAATGCAGTAACAGAATTTATTTATTAAACGGGTGATGTGGAAAACCAAAAGCTCTAATAATTTTTGTCTTCCCTGGATTGCTCAAGTCCCTTGTCTTTTGTGATTCCAGAATGCAGCTGCTCTTCCATTAACTCTTCCATTTTGTAAAGATTTGATGCATACCCTCACACTTGTCATTCTTCCGGTTTTGTGAGCCTTTCTGTAATTTCTTTTACCAGTACAAATCTTCAGTTTCCCCTGAAAATCAAATGAGCCATGTTTATATGGAATAGTCTAAATGACATGAAGTATCACTGAAGTTTTCAGTTACATTCTATGTTTTTAGTCTGCTTTAAGGAGTCAACCTCACAATGTTATTTTCTTCCACTGAAACTCATCAAGATTTGAAGTTACTGAAGGGAAACTAATCATATAAAGCTAATTAAATGGATCATCCTATCAGACTGTAGTTTGTTTACTGACTTATTTTAGATTTGTGAGTATGTAACTGATGCATACAATATTAGTTTGGCTCCATTTTTTCTCGGTTAGATTTGGTTGTACACTTTTGATGTTAAAACTGAGCATATCAAAACAAAATCTCTTCCTTTCTTGGATTTCCCACCTTTTAAAGTCTTTGAGTTCCAGCATATTTAGGAAAACTGGCACAGCTTCCGCAGCGACAGCGTGAAACCCCCATATGCCCGCTGTCATGTACAGGTCCTGGTTAGGCCAGAGAGGAGGTCATTTCTCCACAATGTCTAAGCTCTTGGTCCCTCCTGCTGCTAAAACCAGACTTGATAATGGAGACAACACTTGTCTGATTAAACTTGCGGAGTACTTGTTTAACATACAGAAATCTATCCCTAAATATAGGATTTGTAAAGGGTGAAGAAGCATGTTGTAGATTATGGTAATGTGTAGCTGGCATATTACTTTATTCTTGTTCACTCTTACTGGCCTTCACCACTCATTTGTTATTAAATATGAAAATTACTAATTGGTGCTAAAATACCTTGGGCTATTTATTTTTATATTGCATCCCATTTGTCTTCTGCTCTCCTAAACCTTCAATGCACAGCATATTTTTGCTGCTGTATGTTATTAATGCCGAGCAGAAACTGTCAAAAGCAAAGCCTGTAGCCTTTTCTGTGGGGGCAGAAGGCAGTCACGGTGTTTGGCAGGTGGAAAGGCATGGTAGTGACTTCCCCACTACCTCAGAAACTGCCCACTGCTGCCAGGTGGCACCCAGCCCTGGTTTTTGGTGTTGCATCACTGCACATCGGTCTAATGGTTTCCTTGTTTCGGTTAATCACTCTGTGGTTCAACCTGCATCTGACAGCATCAGTGTGTAGCCCATTTTTGGCACTGAGGTTCAGTCGCATGGAATACAAGAGGTGGCTCATCCTGCCCGCAGGTTGACAGGGGTTAAGGCTGGATACATCTTCATCCTGTAGTTATCTAAGCTTCATCCAACTTCATTCTGGAAGCATCTTTAGAAAATTAAAAACTATTAAATGCTCTTCTGGAAAAGCATCCAGCTCTCATTTGAGGGTAACAGGAGGTGGAAAATGTACCATTTTCCATGGTAATCTATTATAAAGTATGTTTGTAGCTTCTCATTTAGATTTGTTCTGGTTTCAGCTTCCCATCTGGGATCTGTTCTTGTGCCAGAGCATAGCATTCTGTACCAAAGGTACTTACACACTGTGACCAGCTCAGCCCTCTGTGCTCTCCTGTATAAACTGGGGCACTTGAGCTCTTAAACTTCCCCACCGCGAGGCATTTACACCTTGCACAAAGCAATTCAGGGGTTCTTCTCTGCATTCTCTTCAAGTTGTTGGTTTTTTCCCACCTGCATCTCCCAGGACTAGAGGCAGTGGTTAAGCCCTGCATACGTTTGGTCTGGAGTTGGCACAGTGTTGTGGCTGGTTTTGGGAATTCAAATATATCCGTGCAGTTTTCTGGTCCTTCTTGTTCCTTACTGCTCATTCTATCCATGTGTCATCTACAAATTTTTATTAGCGGGACCGTCTTTTTCACCAGGCCGCTGATGCAGTGTTTGATAGTGCTGGATCTTTTACGAGTCCCAGAAGACACCCTTTAGGATGTCATTAACCAAGAATGAAAAATGTCATTGCATTACATTTGACAACGGCTTTTTGACCCATTTAGTAAGCTTTTTAATTCATGCTTTATGGATATTAGATACTCTTCTGGGGGTTTTGGTTGTGGGTTTTTTTAAATAAATCTATCATATGGTAGTGAATGAAGTTTTAGAGAAGACTGTTATAACTGTAACGATACTTTTATCAATCAGACCTGCAGATAAAGAACAAAATGGGACCTACAGTTCCTAAAATCACATTGGTGTGGAGCCAGTTACATTCCTGCAGTAGTTATCAGCTGGGCCCTTATGAGGTCTGCAGAGGATGTGGAGGTTCCTGGGTTTCAGCTAATGAACCGAAGTCATCCAGATGATTTGATTTGTGATTCTTAAATATTGGTAATTCTGCTTTTTCTTCTAATCTAAGTGAATCTCAACAGTGTTTGAAGATTGACTAAAAGTTTACTGGAAACCTGCTAGTTCTGTCAGTACTTCTACTCTGCGTAAAAACCTGCAGTCTGGTTTCCAACAGAGCTGAGCTGTTTTCTGGACCATACTGACTCGTCTTAATCATAAATATTTTAGAGCTCTAATTATTACTACATATAAACAAAACTTAGGCATCCTTGTTTCCGATATGCTCTAGAATCAAGTCCAGCCTAACAAAACTAAAGAAAGACTTCAAAGGTTTTTTGTTCTGCATTTAGTTTTAGTCATTATTTGTCCCTGATTAACTACCTGCATTATTTTCCATTTATTTTCTCTTTTTTTCATGTTAGAAAACATTTTTTCTTCTTGCCCTTTTATTGCCATTGGATCGAGGGCATCATTTAAACAGTGTCTCAAATGTCTCATAAAGAACAGAAGCTTTGTAATTCAAAAGCAGGACTTTTCAGTATTTTGGAGCTTCTTCATTTTCTTCTTAAAAAGAATTCCAGGAAAATGGAGATAAGTTTTTCTGAGCACTGCAGAAACACTGCTTCTATTTCCATCAATTCCATTTGGGAGAAGAAATTTGAAGTAAGTTTCTAGACATTATTGTTTCATTAAGTCTTTAATGTGTTGGATGTAAGCATGAGCCTTTGCAGCTAAAGGAGAGCAGGTAATGACTTACTTTGTAGTGCTGTGTTTCAAGATTTAAATGCAGAAATGGTTAGAATAAAGCAGCATTTAACGTCTTTCTCTTCCCACAGGTGAGGCAGGTTAGGTGAGATCGACACTGCCATTTCAAATCTGTTAGCTACTGTAGTCCTCTTATTCAGATGAGAAAGTGAAGTGGGTCAAATGAAAGATCTGAAGCTCCTGAGTTGTCAGCCTTCAGCTTTCTTATCCTACTTGAATTTTCTTGTAGATTGCCATTAATATAACACATGGTGTCTTAGTAAAACTATATACAAACCCTAAAGCTTTGTGGGTAATCACAGCAAATGCAAAGTACACATATTTCTTGGTGTTCTATCAGTGTCTCCACGAGCAGTATGCTCATCAACTTTGAAAGGAGTGCTAAAACTAGATGAAGAGGAAGTTAATCTTTTTATAGCAGCCTAATTTCTTAATTACTAGAAGGTGGATTAGAAAGCTTGTGTAGGTGAATGTGATAGTTAAAAACATTCTGTCTTCATTATCTCACTATTTTCATTCCTTTGGAAGCCAATTCTCAGCAGAATTTGACATAAAGACAGTGCCGAGGTTGGAAAATGTGGGTTTTGTCTTGTTCTGTTTTTTCTTTCATGCACCATTCAAGATGCAGACTTTTTCTTTACTGCTTCCTTCTACCTGTGTCAACATGAACTCACCAAAAAACAATCCTACACTGACAGTTTAATTTCACCATGTTAGCTATGCCAAGACAAAGCTCGCTGTAGTTGCAAATCATTGTAGTTTTGCTACAAGGTGGAGTCACCAAAGTAATCCCAAGTTACGCTGTAATGGTGTAAGATGTCCTATTTGTTTGTCCTTTACCTTGGAGATCACAGAAGCGAAGTGCTTAGGCCAGGAAAAGCACATAGAGATGCTCACGATCGGGTTGAATTTCCAGAGCAGGTCAGGCAACACTGGAACAGGATAACAAGAATTCAGTTATCCCAAAACCAAGGGTCTCATTCTTCCCATAGCAGGAGGAATGTGAAATAGAATAGACAGACCTGAGACAAAATGCTTGCTGCTGGTGATACCAGAGGGTGAAAATGGTGGGAGCCAGATGTTGCTCTTAATATAAACTGGCTTCCTTTTCTACATGAAATGGCTGTTCTCCCTCTGTGGCAGCTTTTCTTTTGTAGAACTTTCCTCAGTGGCAGCAGCAGCAGCTTGGCCTTACAACTGAAGTTGGCAGGATGGCCATTCACCTTCAGCCCCTCCTGCCTGAAGCAAACTTCTTGCTTTTGTCAGTGCTTAAGGTCCTCTTGGGATTTTCCCTGCTAGATGATAAAGTAGGAGGTCTCATGTTCATCGGTAATTGATTAGCCAGACAGGGTCTCAGCCCAATGTAATGGATGAGCACAAATGTCCACACAGGAGAGGTGGCCAACTCAGCCGATAATGATGGTGGTAGAACCACAGCTGGGGCAGTAAAAGCAGCAGAAGGTCTTAAAAGCTCAAAAGCAACCTTGTATATATAGCTCTGCGAATCAGTGTGCCTGCTTTGTGTCTCTCGGGGCTGCTGTGCAGCGCTGCCATGCGTCCCCATCCCCAGGGATGCCCTCCAGCAGCTCCTCGCCCTATATTAATGCTTGGCTAGTGGTTTTAAACTCTCCTGGCTTGCCTTCCCTCCACTTACCTGCCAGCTCCATGTCACGGTGTTCTGCAGGTACCACAGAGGCTGGAAGATGCAAATACGACAAAAATTGAATCCTCCTGGAAAGCAGGAAGGGAACCTTCTTCGCAGACGAAGGGCTAGAGAGAAAACGAACCAGGGCAAGGGTGGGTTAGTGCACTAAAATGCTGCACTACATTTCAGTGAGCATTTCTCATACCCTGGGAGTTGAGCACTATCCCACTTGTATTTTCAAAATGCTCATCGTTTATTGTGTGGTTTTAAAGAATTTTTAATTTTATTTTAGGTCTTAGCAGTTGTTTGTGGAGCTGGGCAAGCAGAAGAAAGGCAAGGCTTTTGAGAAGATGTGGTAAAAGTTGTGTTAGTTGCTGAAATATAATGTATGATGGTATAATATCATAAAGTATATAAAAAAATATAAAGTATAATTTGGTATAACAGAATATAACAGTTCAGCTTTCATATAGAAAATATAGGTATTTTCTGCTAGTGGAGTAATGCACTGAAAAGTAATTGCTCTTAGCAACTGTTGGGTTTGAAATATTTCTAGAAGTAATGAAAGGTGTTCTGTCATCAAGGACCTTGCCACACACCAGTGAAACCTGACGGGGACTTTAAAGATGCAAATTTAAAGCATGACAGCATTACAGTTTTCTTGATACTGTGAGACAGAGTTGATGTAAAGTAATATTGACACATAGTCCTGTGAGGTTCTTTACTGGTGACTGTGGCTCGCCTGGGAATACAGTTCAGAGTTGTGATCTAGTGCCCATCCTCCATCTTGAGAAGCAGAATTTTTTACATCTCGTGCTGGGCAAGGTATGTGACAGGAAACAAGACATGGCTTGATAACTCAGCAGTCAGAGTTGAGTCTGACAGAACCGGTGTCAACCGTCTCAAGGCAGGTTTCAGAAGACATGTTCAGCTGGGGGGTTATTAGCTGAAAGCTATGGTCTCTGTGGACTAAATATGTTCAACATGACAGGGTTTACAGCCTTGATAATACTGATATTTTGAACATAGTTACTGATTGTTGCTAGCCTTATGTCAGCAATTTTCCACAAGCGGATAGTGAGATAGGTCTGTGTTGTTTTCAGGATAAACAAGGCTGGGAAGTAAACCCTAACACAGTGTAGCTGGGAGAGGTTGTTCCTTTGCTAAATGATGCAAGAAAATCACAGGGGACTTCTTCTGGAGCTTCTGATACTGTTGTCTCAGGGATGGTGGTGAAGACTGCACTTGTCTTGCTGCTCACCCATCTCTTCTATTTCTGTGATGTGCCAAGAAATACAACCAAGGCTGTAAAATTGTTTGGGGCATGGGATTAGCTCTAAATAAGAATTAATGAGGTATTTCTAAATAGGGGAGAGCTGAGGGTCAGGTTTTGCATAGTCACCAAGGAGACATATAAAACCTTTAGTACTAAATGCCGTATCTCTGCAAGACACACAAAACCACTTGGAACTGTTGTGGTACGAAGTACAAACCAAAGAATAAACTCTGTGCTACGAAAAAAACATAGTAACTCTGTCATCCAGAGCAGGACCGTGTCCCAGATGGCTGGTCAGACCATCAGTTCTCCAGTTATCTGATGCTAAAAATGACCCGTACACAGCTATTTTCCATCTAGAATGTTTCAAATATTGGTATCCTTAACCACAGTATTCCTGTTGACCAGAGGCAATTTAAATGCAAAATGAGTGCTTGCTGACAAAGTGAATGTCACTGTTCCCTTTCATGGTGTTCATCTCAATGCTACAGCCCTCACCTGTACGTGAGAGGAAGCACTTTTTGTCTGGTTATGCTGCTAGACGTCAACTGCAAGTATATAAAATTATGAGCCATTTCCCAGCACTGCTTTGAATCCACTCAGGGTGTCTCTTTTTGCTGAAATAAATATAGTTAATGTGCATAATAAGCCCTCTATATTTCAAAATGAAAATGAATTTTTGAATGGGGAAAAACAATTTGGGGATATGAAGATGAGTGGTTTGAAGAATCTCTGCCACAGGGCAGAACATCCTTTCCTCGAGCCTTTGGGTTTTTTTCCTATATTTTTTTGGATGCAGATTCCCCTGCAGTCGATATATGTGCCTCTCAAACACACTGTGGTGAGCACAAAAGTACACACCCGTGTTCACAGCTACAGTTCAGGGAATCTGTGTTTTGTTCTCTTTTAGTTTGTTGCCATTGGATTGCTGTACAATGAGGCTTATTGAATATCTCTTGGTCTCAGTTTGTTCTTTTAACCTAGTTAACTGTATTGCTAACTGAGCCTAACTGGGCAGATCTTTAAACAGCAGGGCTAGAGGACTATAATGTGTTGTGCCAAGTTCAGCAGGTTTAGATGAACGAAAATACATTGTGGAGATTAAAATCTGACAGAAGGGTCTGGTGTTGGAGCTCATCCAGCATCAGTGCCTGTGGCCACTGCCATTTTGAATCATAGTAAATTGTGCAGGTACTCTGAAAATTTTGCTACCTGCCTTTCCCTTCTTTTTATGAATTCCTAGGGGGATCTCAGTTGCAATTGGGATATTTTGGTAACGGGCTGATGTGGAAGAATTAAATAACAATAAATATTCACAGGAAAGCTTGGTTTCCTTTGCCTCCCACCAGCTTTCAAATTGGATTTCTGTTATCCTGAAGACTCTTTTCAGGTCTTACACCTACAGAGCTGGCAGTGAGGTGACTTGCAGAAGGAAGGAAACTCTCCCCCTGCAAGGATGAGATATTTAGGTGTGCTGGTGTGGGGCAAGCTGCTTTGCTGGTATAAAAAGAGCATTTCTGTCAGTTCTTTTTCCCAGATGCAAGGTGGAGAGAGATGCTGTTCTGCAGCAGGTGTTCAGGCAGGCACACATTAAGCAATCTCTCCAGTGTGACATAGGTTTCCAAGGAATTTGAAGGAACGTCCTCTTCCTGATGTTGGGGGATGATAAAATAGCATCTAACATTCGGGGCTTTTATTGTGCTGTGTGCAACACACGAGCTCAAGTGGGTTAACAGCAGCGTGGACCCACCTTCATCCACCGTGATAAGAAATGATTAATCAGCCCCAGCATCTCAGGCCCTGTGCTGCACACTTGCCGAAACCATGAGGATAGTGCTAGGATCAGATGGTCTCCAAGACACTGCTTCACAAAAGCTTTTTATATTTTTTTTTATATATATTTTTATATATCTAACTCCCCAATCCAGGAGTTAGATGATGTTTTGTGAGCTTGCGGTGTGGTTTAGAGGGGGGATGTCCAGATCCTGAACGCGATGCTGTGGCTCAGTGAAACATGAACAAGGGCTGTTCCCCCTCATTTCAGACCTGTGGTGAAACAGCTTCTTAGGAGCAAACCGTTCACCACACAGTGACAGAAGGAGAAATGGGAATTCTTCAGGCTGTGTTGCAGCTTCTGAACATTTTCTTTAGGTAGCAGCTGATTTTAATCCCTACATTTTTTCTGCAAATGAACACTGCACATTTTCTTCTCTGCAGACTACTCAGTGCAAATAAAAGTTTTGTGAGAAATGATGATTAGCCCTTTTTCCTCTCAGATTTCTTGCTTGTGGCTAATGCCTCATTGGAGATAGAGTTGTTCAGGTTATATGGCATAATACCTAGATACAACATCCCACTCACTCTCTTTAAAATCTAATCCAAGGGGTGAGTCTGTTGTGTCAGCATGTTTCTGTGGGTTTTGTTCTTTTCTTTTCATTTCTGCATCCTCCCAAAAGAACAATGAATTTCTCACCTACTACTGAATGTTACTCCCAGTGACAGACATTGCAGGATACTTCATGCTCTTTAAGAAAAGGATGGCAGTTACCCACAGAAGTGACTGCACAGACCAGTGGAGTACTGAGTTAGATTCTTTGTATGTTTTTGTTACATAAAAGCCTCAATTTGGCTTAATAAAGTGTTTAAATAGAACTACATTATCCTTCCTTGAACATGATTTAGTTGTCTTTAAATATAAAGTATTAACTAGAACAAGTTTGAGTGTGAACTGAGATGGTGCGTGTGATTGGAAATTTGTTGTCGCTAATATGCTGAGGTTTGGTTCAAAATTTACAGTCTTCGTATGACACTTTGCAGAACCAAGTCTCATTTTGAAATTAACTTGCTTTTAATATTCTTTTAAATCCTAATGTGAAAAAAATGTGAGTACACAGAAGCGTAACTGGGATCTCCTCAAGAGGGGCACACGTAGCAGGGGTTTGCGAGAGTCTCTTGCAGATGGTGCTCCTGGCTGCATGCAAAGACCGAGTCAATCCCAGGTAAGCTCAGTCCCATCACTTGAGCCAGGCTCCCAGGCATCATGTGTGTTTGGAGATTGTCCTGCTTTGCAGCAGTGGGAGCAGCCTGGGCTTATCACAGGGCTTGCAGCCCGGGATGTGTGTGATGGGTGGATAAAAGGGAAGTGGGGCTGTAGCCAGAGTCCATGTCTTTGGAGGGATGCAAGTCCCTTGCCTCAGTCTTGAAATACCAAGGAAGTCCCTCACCAGTGAAACAGTAAAGTAAGTCACCTCCTTCAAAGAACAGAAAGAAAAGCCTTGCATGATTTATTAATTGACTTTTTTTCCTTTTCTTTTGTCTTCCACGTTGAGGTGAGAACTAGAGAGGAAAAATAAGTGAGAGTGCAGAGATCACGGAATACTGGCTACATTGTTAGTGTGATGGGACAGTATATTCTGGGAGTGTTTATGTAGTGCTAGATAGAGAAAAGAAGTGGGGATCGGGGAATGAGATACTCTGCTCAGTCTGGCATTGTGGCTTTGCTGGAAATTAGAAACCAGGTAATGGGATTTTTCTGTCTGGATCAGCCTCTGGCTGTCTTCAATATGTTCAGGAAATCATTTTATATCTCTGCTTCCATTTCCTCGGCTGTCAAATGAACATAATGAAAACTACCTCCTCTAAGTGCTTGTGCTTCATTAGAGCAATAAAACATTTTGGAGGAAGCAGTCATAGATGTGTGATTTATTAATCCAGCAAGGTCAGGCTGAACTGTCTGTAAACAGCTACAGAAATTGCAGAATGAGGGAAAGGTCTCCTGGAGCTGAATGGATGCTGATGCTGGGCACGCTGCCTGGGCTCAGGATCACCAGGGAAGGTGAAGCGGATCGTTCCAGCCCTGTCTGAAGAGGGGGGCAGCTAAAAACAATAGTAGTGTTGTTTCTCACCTGCCGCATATCAACGCACTGCAGCGAGTCCTTCAAGCGTGCACTGCAGTAGCCTGCTGGGTTTTTTCAGAGGGAGGTTATGTGTGTTCAGTTCTGCTGCGTGGATGTTTTATTAAGATGCCCCGAGTAGCTTTTTGTCTACAGACAACTAGTTGTGACGTGATTTTATGCTTGAATGCAATAAAATAAAAGGAGTCAAGGAGATAAGATACTGAGATAAAGAGATGAGCAATGTTTATAAACCATAAGTTTCCTAAATTCGGTAACCATCAGTTCTAGCCAACATACCTCATGGTGCTAAAGAAGAAATCAGTATTGCAGAAGCTTTTACAGAAAATTTACAAGCACACTTTGTTCCAGAGCACCCCATGAAAGCTGAAGCACAGCTAGCACGTAGGAAAGGGCTTACAGAGATGTTCCTTGTTGAATTCACAAACTGTTTCTGGGAATTAAATCAGGGAATATGGAAATGGGCTTTAAAATGTTTGGTTGGGGCTTTCTTTCATTTTCTCTCATTTATCATTTCTATCATTTTTCATAACTAGAAGAAAGTGCTGTAATAAATTATCAGACTCCTTTGAGAAATGAAGCTGCATAGACAGTAACAGTGGAGCATAGTCCCTGCTAAAGTTCTTAAGTGTACCTGCTCAAGTTTATATGTTAGGGGATAAGTGGATTAGTATGGATTGGATTCCTTATGCACTGATGCTTACACTTTTCATGATTTAACCCGTTTCAGGTATTCTTTACTGTCGGTATTGCTACTAAAGTGTTGCTACACTGTTCGCTTGCTGGAGAGCATGTCAGGCACGTGGACCACCCTTCATCCCTGGCCATAGCCATGGATAGCTGCTGTAGTGGTGAGAGAGGGACCTTATCCCCCATTCAGCCACAGGGGACCTATGCGTCGTCCTACTCACAGCTATAAATTAAAATTTCAGAAAATAAAGGAGAACATGTAGGTAAGAATGGATGGTGGGGTGAATGACCAGGCATTAAGAAATGGTTCTGAATCATCAGCAGGTGGAAGCAGGGACTGTGAAGATGGGAGGGAGCAGAGTTAATGGAAGCAGCTGACTCTTGATTCTTCCCAGCTCATCATAACAGTTTTTGGTGTGACGTGTTCAGATTAGTTTCTAGTGTTGTCGAGGCAGATGATTAAGTGCCAAACAGCCTGTGCAATTGAAATTCTGCCTCATCTTGATACAGAACGCAACATGAAACCTGAGCAATAAGGCTGCTCTCAGGCAGTTTAGAAAATTAACATTTGCAAAACGAGCAAGGCAAGCTGCACGCCGCTGGCAGCTGGGTGTGAGATGGTGTCACCAAGAAGCAGCAGTCAGCTCTTCACATGTAGGCTCAGCCAGGTGAGGGACAAGCTGTGGCACAGTGCTCAGCATAGGCACGTGGGTCACAGTGGTGCTTTATGTCCTGTCTGCTCTCTTGGTAAGAGTTGCTTACTCAGATCATTACCTTGATGCTGTATTTTGTCTGTCTCTACTGGATTACAGAAAAAGTGATGGTTTTTGTTCACAAGTAATTTACACAAACCTGGTGGTTAAAGGGGAAAGGGGGATGCTGCTCCAGGCAGCTGTAAAGGTGAAGCCGTTGCTGGGTTACTGCAGTGGTCAGTGGAGGAATCCCCAACACCGCTAGTGTAAGCATGGGGGAGGCTCCCCTGCACTTGGGGGAGCTACTGCAGGGAAAAGGATTGTGACCATGCATCTTTCACCTTCGCTTTCCACTCTTTTCTCCCTATTTACATAAGAAAATCTATCTTACATCTCCTTAGAGATGGACAGATGGATTCTTCATTGGGTTAAAACCTGTCTGGATGGCCAAGCCCAGAGAGTTGTGGTGAATGGGGTTAAATCCAGTTGGCAACTTGTCACAAGTGGTGTCCCTCAGGGCTCAGTTTTGGGACCACTCTCGTTTAATATCTTTATCAATGACCTGGATGAGGGTATCGAATACACCCTCAGTAAATGTGCAGATGACATGAAATTAAGTGGGAGTGTCGAACTGCTTGAGGGTAGGAAGGCTCTGCAGAGGGATTTGGACAGGCTGGAGCAATGGTCTGAGGTCAATTATATGAGGTTTAACAAGGCCAAGTGCTGGGTCGTGCACTTTGGTCACAACCCCAGGCAATGCTACAGGCCTAGAGAAGAGTGGCTGGAGAGCTGCCTGGCAGAAAAGGACCTGGGGGTGTTGGCTGACAGCCGACTGAGCATGAGCCAGCCTGTGCCCAGGTGGCCAAGAAGGCCAACAGCATCCTGGCCTGTATCAGAAAAGGTGTGACCAGCAGGAGTAGGGAGGTGATCGTGCCCCTGTACTCAGCACTTGTGAGAGCTCATCTTGAGTGCTGTGTCCAGTTTTGGGCACCACAGTGCAAGAAGGACATTGAGGTGCTGGAGTGGGTCCAGAGAAGGGTAAAGAGGCTGGTGAGGGGTCTGGAAAACATGTCCTCTGAAGAGTGGCTGAGGGAACTGGGTTTGTTTAGTCTAGAGAAGAGGAGACTGCTCTCTACAACTACCTAAAAGGAGGTTGTAGTAAGGCTGGTATCGGTCTCTACTCCCAGATTACTAATGACAGGATGAGAGGAAATTGCCTCAAGTTGCATCAGGGGAGGTTTAGATTATATATTAGAAAGAAATTCTTTACTGAGAGAGTGGTTGGGGAATGGAACAAGCTGCCCAGGGAGGTGGTAGAGTCACTATCTCTGGAGGCATTTAAAAAAAGAGCAGATGTAGTACTTGAGGCTATGGTCTAGTGGTTAGGGACATGTTGGGGTGAAGGTTGGACTTGATGATCCTAGAGGTCTTGTCCAACTGTAATGATTCTATGATTCTGTGATTCCTGTTCCTTCGGACAGTGGGATTCTTACTGAAGGTTCTGTGTGGATGGGAGGCTTGGCTTTCTCGGTGTAGCGAGAGTTAGTTCTTACATGCACTCTGAAGGATTTAATGAAAAGCATCAGGAATCAGGACAATCTTTGGTTGAACAGATCATCTGCTAAGTGGCACCAGTGTTGCACTTTTCTGCCATACTGCACCACATGTCTCCCGCATGTTTATCCTCATTTTCTGCTGGTCACATATCGGAGCACAGAACTCCACAGCAGCACAGGAGAACCAAGTTTGGAGGGTGTCCTCTTAACACGCGGCCTGGGAGCTTTGATCTGGTTCTTTGAGCAAGATCCCAGTAAGCATGTTGAAAGACAGGACTAGATGAGGCTTTGGATGTGTGATTGTTTCGTTTCATTTTGAGTACTGCTTTGGAATAATTTCTTATGCTTCAATATTAAGTAGGCTCAACAGTTTCAAGTTGCAGCCAAAACAAACAAGGCTGGGTTTGCATCTGGAATGTTCCACAGTTGAAACATAAAAAAGTATCTCTTGATTTAGTAATTTTCATTTAATTGTGTTTTCTGCTGTTGTTATCACAGTGTGATGACTTGTGATCTCTTGTATATTTGTCCTGAGTGCCTCATGTTTTTATGTGTACCCTTTTCTCTTTGCTTTCATCAAAGTGTATGGTTTAAGGTTTCACCAGTAGTTGTGGATGCTAGTGCAGCTTTACTGGTGCTCCCTGCGCACTGTGCTCTGCAGATCACGTCTCATGTTTTCCACCTGTATCTCCCAGAGGCCTCTGTAGCAATGCTGAGCACTTGCTTAGTCCCTTTCTGTACTGTGGAAAAACGAGGTATTGGGCTGAAAAACAATAAAGGGAAACCAACACCAAAACTACATGTAAACAGGTATCTCTGCTCAGGGGCAGCGATTTTTTTTTGCCCTAAGGCAAGGTGACATTGGGATGTCCTCACCCCAGGAGTCAGCTAGGCATGGTCAATAGAGGCAAGAGGAACAGACAGAAACAGAACAGATCCAGGAAAAGCATTTGTTTACAGGTTGTGATGGTACATGGCATTAAGGGCTCCCTCTGGCTGGCAGCACTTATCAGGGCCAACAGCACTTATCAGGACCCAACACTTATCAGGGCAGGCTTTGTGGTGTTGTATGGTGGGGACAGAGTAAGGCTATCAAAGGTCTTCCAAGAGAGAAGGGATTGTTCATATAGCACCAATTAAAAGGTGAAAGTAAAGCACAGGATCGTGTAGGTGTTCTTTGTGTACCTTGGTTTAACTTGAAGCTGCATTTTCCCAGAATCAAGCTGAGTTGGACTTGACCTTGTGGTTCCTGCATGGCCACCTCACTGTTTGCCTGCTGTGGCTGGAGGCAAGCACTGCAGTGTACCCACCTTTGCCTAGGAGCCATCTGAGGGCAGTCTTCAGGAGTGCAGCAGTCACAAGCTGTAATTTACACATTAATACTCTCTCGGCAATAAAAAACATTACTCAGATCTCCTCCAGGGAATCATCCAGTCTTTTTGTAGGAACACTCCTTTCTTCTGATCTCGCTTCTAACAGTTTCCTCGCTCATGTACTGCTTTGGTGATTCATATTTAGCAAACCATATTTTCCTCCTCCCTGTTCTCTCACTTTTGTTGTTCCTGCTTTTTTCCTTCTTGCTGCTCTTATTAAAATGCCTCTATTTCACTCTTGTTTTCCTTTAAATATTTGAACAGTAGGCGCAGAAAGATTTCTGTGAATGTGGACTGTATTGGTAACTGTTTGACGTAGCTTGCTGAATAGGAAGGGGGGTTAATGGGGAACAACTTTATTAAGCAGCAGCTTTCCAGCACTTTCTGAGTTTCCTGTTGGCAAGAAGGGCTTTCAGGCAGCCCTTCCGGTGTTCCTTTAATTGTTAAATGCATGTTTTCCAAATCTGTTCCGCAGGTGCCAACAAAAAAGCTGAAGAAATATGAGAGAGAGTACCAAACAATGCGAGAGAGTCAGCTGCAACAGGAAGATCCTATGGACAGATACAAGGTACGGGAGATGCTATACGGGAACCTCTTTGATGGGCTGAACCCTGTGGGGAGTGACCCGGTTCTGGCAGTTAAGCAGAGGTGTGTGCATGGCCCTCGCCTCGCCGGGATGCGTCAGTGCAGACCTTAGGGAAGTTAAGTAGCCGGTGAAACTCATCCCCTTTCTTGAACAAACACTTTGAACACGTGGACTTAGTGTTTTTCCCAGAAATATTTCAGTCACAGTTTGTAACTCTCAAGACATCTGCAAGTAGCTGCATATAATATTTTTCTTCTTTCAGTTTATATGTTTGTAGGTAACTCTCCTGCTGTTGCACTTTTACGGGAGATCTTCATGAGACGCAGAAACAAAGGGTGATTCTCAGCTACAGACACAGAAAGGAGAAAACACACATTGTTCTAGCACAAGCTGTGTGCAGTGGCATCCACAGAGACTTTTGGAAGATGAACTCTTCCTTGACTGATATGATCCTTGTTATTCATCTCTATTTATACCAAGTGTTAGTGATTTTTTTTGTTAATATAATGCCTAGTACAGGGGGACCCAGAGCTCTCCTGGTGTCCCTAGGTACTACTGCAATAGAATTAATAGTAATAAATACCCTGCTTTAAAGCAGCAGAGAAATAAATGTTCAGTTATTAATATGATAGCTTGATAGTTCACCAAAAAAGAATAGTTCTTTAATTTTGGGTCAGCATTGCTTATCTTTCCAATGTATTTGCTTTTATTGTCACTGCTACATTCTGTTGCCATAAATTTTTGTGTGGTGGAGACTCTACCTCTGGACATATACTTCACTTAGTGTGCAGGATCCATTTACTGCTTACCTTGTTTTGGAAAATCCACTTTTCTTTAGGTGAAGCTGCCAGAGATGAAGCACCTTACTGCCTATTGCCCAGGTTACCTGAGAAGTGACATTGCTTATATTTACCTGTACTGTTTTCCTGCTGTCCTTTGGTGTGCCTTGATACATTAAGTGACATTGCAGTTAGCGCAGAGACTGCCAGGCACGTGAAGTAATAAATACTCCCTACAGAGTGCAACAGGTTTACATGATCTGTGAGCGTGAGGAAGGTGCACCATGTTCAGAAAACCAGTCTGAAGGTCTGTCATGACAGACTATGCCATTGTTCAGGATAAGAATGACTATGCTATCGTGACAGGATAAGAGTTACATGTGCAGAGAAAGTAAAACTGATTTTTTATTTTCTAAAGGTATTTACCTGTGGAAAAAAAATATGGTTTGAGTATAGTTCTTTTGATGTCAAAGGTTTTATTGTTTGTGAGAGCTGGGAGTGTTGCAGCAGCCGAGAGCCAACAGTGAGTATGTGTTATTTAGAAAAAAAACCACAACTTGCTGCTGATTAACATCTAAGTATTTTTCCAGTTGTTACAATACTGTGGAATTAAAATAATGCTTAGAAATAAGGTTCCTTTAGAGCTCTCTGGAAGCATATTAACTAGTTAATCTTGGACAATGGACAGTGAAGAATATTATCCCCCAGCTGCAAATGAGGGTATGGAAAGTGACTCTTTGGCCACTGTTGATGTGAGTCACTGTCACTGTTGGGATCCCAGCCCAGGGTTTTGGCTTGCACTTCTGAAACTTGTTCTGTGATTTATTTTTTTATTAAGCCAGATTGGGTCTGATCCTCTTAGTGGTGCTCCGATTAGAGAGAATCCCCTTACTGGTTAGTTGCACATGAAGTTCAAAGTTCGGATGCATTCTTTGGCTGATAGGTGTCAGGGAGAAATGTTTGCAAGTGCTCTCTGTTCCTTGTCTTGCTCGTTTGATTTTATTCATGTGTTGAGCTGAGGTTGGCAGGAATCAACATTTCAAGAGTGTTTCCAAAGGGCAGCAAGAGATGCAAGCTGGGTGGTCCTCACAGGCAGAAAGTGGAGACCCAGCTTTGCTTGTCCCTTCCACTATCCCTCTGTAGTCCATGTGTTTAGCAGTGCCTTTCATTTTGGCAGCACTGGTACTAGGCTTGGCCCAGCCAGGCTTGGTTTGGGAAAGGACCAAGTCTGTGCTGCTGAAAAGCCAGGGTCACCCCTGAGAGCGGTGTTGCTGTTAGCTCCTTGTGCGCGCTCTGTGCGGGCCGTGCCCCAAAGCCTCATCGCTGGAATTTTTACAGTCTCTCTTCCCAGAATAAAATGAGGGTTTGGTTCAGTGCCCAGGAAGGGGATGTTTCTCAGTTTGGATTGGTGAAGTGGAGATCGCTGCAGAGTATTCCTCTGATAGGTCAGGAAGGAAGCGAGAATTCAGTCTGATGATAGTTTTTAATGATAGTTGTTTGTAGTTTGCAGTGCGTTACAGTTTTTATTGCCAATAGAGATTTGTCAGGACTGCAGAGACACGGGCACTTTGGAGTTGCAGCAACGGCAAATGTCTCGAGTGAGACCTGCCTGTGGCCTGGCCTGCAGGGGAAATGGCTTGATGGACTGTTAAGAGTGCAGCAAATGGGCCCTGCGTGGTGCTGGTGTGGGAGCAGCTGCTGCAGGGTTGTCTTCTCCTCCTGGAAGCTGGGTGCAGCTCTCACCTACAGGTCTGACTTCTGCCTGCATGTCCAGGGGAGACCAGGGTCCAACCAGGGTGAGGGTGCCATGCACTTCTCCCTCTCTTCCCCACACTCAGGTCCTGGAGGTGTCATGGACATGGGCGTGTGGTGCTGAGCAGACTCCAGCAGCAGGGGACATCCAGGCAGGGTGCTCCTCCAAACTCACCGACCACTCTGAACAGGCTCCAGAAAAGGGCTGGTTTTGCAATGTCTGGCCTGCCATTAACTGGCTGGGTTTTCTTGACAAATCAGATTCCTGGGCTGCAATGAGCTGTGTTACATGCCATGGGAGTTACTGCCCAGCTCGTATTTTACATGTTGATTGTAATTTGACTTACCAAAAGAACAGTATTAAAGAGTGCAGTGATTTTGGGTGTTTGCTTCCTTCTGTATTTACAAGTATTATTTAGGAAAAGTGTTCTTTTTTTTTTTATGGACACCTTTTCACTTTATTTCCCATTGCTTGCAACAAATTATCGCTCACATTTTTCTCAGGTAGCTTTTTAAAAGGTGCAAAAAGTAATTATGTTCTAAGTTGCTGTTTGTCGATGACTTTCATGACTTTTGCTTAAAATAAATTACAAATTGCCTATAGAAGTCGGGAAGAAAAGTGAGTTGCGTGTGCAGAAAAAATAGCAATATAGTTCAGATTGATACTTTTATACCCTATTATAGGTTTTCTTCTGTGTTTGAGAACATTTCATGTAACAGGGTTTTAGTTGACTTGAGAAGTTCCCAGAGTTGGGCTTGGGACTTCCCGATGTAAAATAAAGAGGATATAACCATACAAAGAAGGGCTGGAGTTTTGCAAGCAGACTCTGCTTGTACACACAGCTCTGAGGTGAGAGTAGAAACGCCTTTTCCTCTGCGGACCTCATTGTGCAACAGAAAAGTTGTGCCTCTGAATAAATGTGTCATTTGGACATAATAGACTTGTGTGTTTGAAGTGGAAACAAAAATTAATACAGTGGTTATTTTTATTGAGGGTCATGGTAACCGAAGGGTAACCATCATGAGAAAAAACATAAGGTAACTTGTGATGTGGATGATTGTTTGTGGTTTTTTTCAAAAACGGTGTGCTGTGGCACTTTGGGGATTCTTTCTTCAGAGTCAACAAACCGCAGACAGAAACCACCTCCAGGAGCCTCCGTGTTGCTTCCCATGAGAGGTTTTCCTGGACAGTTTGTTGTAAAAGCTGTTTGGGTTTCTAGGTGGAGATTAACAGGGTTTTCCTCTGCAATCTCGAGCCCTTTCCGATGGGCTCACAAAGAGTTCAGTTTTCTGACAGACAGAAAAGTGAGTTTTAATCAGTGTTTTCATTCCCCCACTGAGGATCTGTTCATGCCCAAAGATCTGGGGCTTGGGTGTTTGCTCATCAGAAAAGGTAACAGTGAATTGCTCAACAAGGTTTGTGATTCGTTACACCCCACTTGAGTAGCAGCTCAGAGAGGATGCATCATCGCCACTAATCTTGTCAGGAACTGCTCCTTGGTGTTGGCTGGAAGGGAGCAGAGGGTGGAGTTCAGCCGTTCAGTCTTCCTGAACTGAAGCTTGTTTCTTGCTTCCATATCTGCCATCTTCTTTCCATCCAGTGTGTGTGCTGGAATCCGGAGTGTATCCTCCCTAAAACTCAGAACCAAAAACCCACTGAAGAATCAGCAACATTTTTTTTTTTCTCCTGTCTTTGTTGGTATTAAAAATCATTTTATATCCTGTTTTCACTGTCTTTACACCAATGGTTGAAAGCAGTATTTGGTCAGTGACTTTACAGGAGGTAAGTTTATTTGTGTCTGTGTGTATCAGCATTGTTTGTCCTGTTTGGAAATGCAGTATCCTCCTTTTAAAAGCTAACCGGCGTTCACCAGCTGCCTTTTGTAACCAGGAGGAGGGATTTGAGAAGGATGAATCTCTTATTTTACTCTTTGTAGAAACTGAGCGATGCTGAAGAGAAGGAAATTGTTGTCATAGCCAGTGAACTGCTAGTGGTGTGCAGTGCAAAGGCAGGAAGCTGTCTGTTTACACCAAGGACAACCACCAGGTCTGACGAGTTGGCTTAATCCAGGTTACAAAATGCTGTCTGTGATGTGAGTCCTGCTGTAACCAACTGGCTCCATCTGTTGAACTTTCTGCCATTGCGGATGGTATCTTATCAAACCCCGTAAATACTTCAGAGCCACTGAAAATAGTTTGCAACATCTGAAAAGCGCTGTTTGCTATTTCCGTCTTTACTGTGTAACGTTAGGTTTTATTTAGACTTAAGCAGATTAAGAGTTTCCTCCTGAGGAAAGAGGTAGTTTTTCACTGCTAGATCTGGGGGGAGGAGCTGGAAAAGACAAACCATCTAATCACACATACTGCCCTGGGCAGAGGAAGAGTAAAGGTGGCCCTGTGAGAGACTTTCAGCTGGAAATTAGAAGTATGGTGAATGAAATAGAAACATCTCTTAGCTATTGACTGGATGCTCAAGGTAAGAGCTCTTTCACTTGCTAGCAACGCACTGTGTCAATTCTAGTTTAAGAGGAGGATAGCGCATTTCCAACCTTGTAGCTTGCTTACCCACTTGTCTGTGAATGCAAAGCAGGAACTTGGAACTTCACGTTGTGCAGCTTGCTTTGCGGACACTGAAGCTTTTGGCAAAAGCATAGCAAAACTGTTGAAACAAACTTCTTTCTGGGTTGTTTTGTAGAAGTCTTAAGAATTCGCTGATTTCTCCCTTTAAGCAACATCCCTATGAGAAGGTATTGGTGCTGCAGAACCTGGCAGCAGTACCTGATACCGCCCTGATCTGGTCCTGGTTTTTAGGGGAACTCAAGTCACTTTCTGACAACTGCTTGGTGGCAGAGCTGTGTCTGAAAAAAGCTTTATTAATTATCATCATCATTGATTGCAATTTCGTTTTACACTTCAAAGTCCGTATTATCCTTAAAGAAGAATTTTACTTTTAAAAATTCCTTACTCCCAGCAGAATACAATTAAAATAAAAAAGATCCCTGAAGTTACTCATCTTTTAGCAGTGGTTATTGTAACTGTGTTAAAACAAAAGTATTTTACTTACAGTTTCTGTAACAAAACAATTTATTTAAAGCATGATCTTTTGGAAGGGAAGCAAACTTGCTTTCCTGTGTAGGGCAGTGCAGCCTAGTTGCACAATAGGGTCACATTAAGGAGAGATTATTGGCAGAGGTTCTGCTTCCTGCCATAGAGGAAGCTCCCACACAGAAGAGACGTGCTTGTGCATCCTCTTAGAGCTGTAGTTGTCCTTTTTGTTTGTTTCAGACAAGCATGCAAAATATTCATGCAACAGAAATGAAAATTGCAGTTTCATGATGGTGAGTTTGGAAAGAAAAAAAAAAAATACCTGAGCATAGCTGGCAAGCAGGAGGAAGTGAAGACAAGCAAACAATGTGCTTATGCAAAGAAATCACATTTTGTAGGAAGGCATTCATTGAACAACGCTTGGAAATTTTTTGCTGTCTTAAATGTTGATATAAAAGTGAATATACTTTTACTGTTTTTTCTTGGAGAATGTAACTTACCTTTCAAGTGAACACAGGTCCTTTTTGAAATCTCAGCACGTAGGTTATTGTTCCTCCACCTAGAAATTTCCAGAGGAACTTGGTATTTTTCCTTGAGCTACCCTAGTGCACAGATTCCCTTTGCAGTCTCTTTTCGTATGGAAGAGACACAGACATTGTGTGACTGAAGGCCAGTACAATTTTTGCTCTCTTAAAACCAGTGTGAGGAGGGCACCTCTATCTGTCCCATCTGTCTATGTTCTAAAGATGAAGACATCTATTGATATAGACACCTGGAAGTCCATTGACCCACATATATCTTTTGAATATGATTCTGTTTCTCAGCTCTAGAACAGTCACTGAAAGGGATTTTTAAAAACGATGAATTGCTACTGTTCATCCTTCTGTGTACTTAACCTTCTCTAGTTAGTGCCACTTCTGCCTGTGCAGAGTGGGTAGTGCAGTGAGGACCAGGTCTTGCAGTCTCCAAGTTTTGCATTTCATGTTGCCCTGCCTTGTCCGCCGAGCAGGTTCTGGGCCTGTGATCAGGGAGTGAGGTTCCCTCTCTGTCTGGCCTTTTTCTCAGCAGGTAGCCTGTGAAACACGCACTGCTGTCAGTGGTGCAGGTTACAGATCAAGTGCACAAATGGCAATGTGGATTATACGAGCTGTAGGGAGTTCCCCGCTAAGTGCTGTTCTTTACCATTCCCACAGAAGATGGGAGGTTGCCACAACATCATCTACAAAATGGGCTATTTTTGTGGATTCCTGCAGATAAAGTTTTGTAAAATGGAGCAGGGCAGCTTTCTACTTTTGATTGGAAACATTTTGATGAGTATCTCTTAATTGGTCCTTGTTCACTGCTTCTGGGTGGGATTTTATCTGCCTAATTTCTTTTGATGATGAGCAAGCGGAACCCAAGTGCTTTTGTGGAGAGGACTGTGTTTACTTGAGACAGAGAAACCCACAATCAGGGTGTCACTTATGTGACACAAATGTAACCATTGGGATGTAAGTGGAACCGCTGCATTTGCACCGCTGGCTTAATTCACTGTTGTTTCCCAGAGCAGCAGTCCTGCCTTAATGTGCACTCTCGCCTTCTCAGTGTTTTACACACATGATATACTCTCTTACTGCTCTTTAATATTGATAAGGATTAACTTCCTTTCTGGTTGTTCCTTTCTTTCTGCAGAGGGAGAACCGCAGGCTCCAAGAAGCAAGCATGCGGCTCGAGCAGGAGAACGATGACCTTGCCCATGAGCTTGTAACCAGCAAAATCGCCTTACGGAATGACCTGGACCAGGTAGTGCTCACAGAGATGGGGCCCAGCTCAGGCTTGGCAACACCAATTATAGGGGTCCTGCTTTGCACTCAAGTGAAAGCATGGACACAATGTTAAAAGCTTGATTTTTTGGTGCCTTTATTTTCCTGACAACCTCGCTCCTAGAAAGCCAGATTTCCACGTGAATGCAGCCGTAGGCATTCCCAGCATTGTCTTGCCAACATTGGCTGCACCTTCTCTGTGGTGGATCATTTTAGATATGTAAGCTGTAACGTTTAGGTAGACACTAAAGAATGAACATTGACTTGAAAAAGGTATTATCTTCTCCTTGAAAGAATAATTTCAAGGGAAGTTGCCTTGCAGAATGCCTACAACCCTTACTGGACCTGATTTTCACAGCAGTTCTAGTACGGCCAAGAAATTCCAGAGATAAGGAAGGGGCATGGCACCAAAAATTAGAAGTGCTTCTGAGTGTCCTTTGATAATTGCTTTTGTTTCCTATGAAGACTGGAATGTGGGGGACAGCAGCAGTCAGTGCCATTTGTCTCAGAGGTGACTTTCAGAGAGCTACATGTTCAACCCTCCTTTTTTCTGGAGTGTTTTCTGTGGTATTGATAAATGCTCCAACAGCTACTCTTAAGGTACTAAATGCAGGAGGGCCATGCTCCACCACACCTCCCGATTAGTCCCTTGCTCAGTGAGGGCTGCAGTACCTTTCATAATGTAAACCCTCTTTCTGCAAGGGCCTCTCAGTTTGATTTCCCATAGTGACATGGCTTTCTTCATCTCAGAATTGTAAACATTATTGAGCACAGTTGTGCAATTTCTTTTTCAGTTTAGGCCGATCCTTGACAGTCAGGCTCTGCTGATTTAGATTCATGTGATTCTGAAAATCTGGGTGGTCTCGGTGAGCAGAGACGGGCAGAGATGCGCTTGGTGTGCTGGAGTGGGCAATCTCAAGCACAGGCCAAAAACAGTGTTGTGAGGCGCTCTGACTTTCCCTGGGAGTACCTCTACCTAAAGCAGCTTTCTGTCTGCTGCTGCCTGTGCTTGGTTTTTAGCAAGTATCACAACAAAGTTGCCAAGCACATACCTGTGCCAGTCCCATTCCCTGCTCCCCTGCTGTTTAACACTCTTTCTTTAGACAAGAGGAGCTCTGTGAAGTTTTTTCCACACCTTGCTGGCACTGAAAGGAAAGCTTTGTGCTGCTGCACTCCTCATCTGCAAGGACAGGTGACACCATGCACCACTGCAGGGCTTTGGAGAACCTGGAAGGAACATGTAAAAGGAGGAATGATTTGTAGCTCCTTTAAAGCATGTCTTGAAACAGGTCTTTCATCAAAAATATCTTTACCATCCCCAAGTTTTTTTTGTTCTAAGATGTCAATCCTATGAATTTTCTGTTCTTTCACTGCGTGCTTTCTTTCCCCTGTACAGCCACACACACACTGAGCAATGCAGGGATCCTCAGTCCATCTCTTCAGTCATGGCCCTGGTGGAGCTGTTCCTGCTACCGACACTCACCACTAACACTCTCGCTGATAATTAACACTGACAGACAGATAAGCTAATACTACTAGCGGCGGTAGAAAACCAAACCACGACTCACAGACAAGTTTTGTGCTGTTGTTTGTTGTTTACAATGCTGTTTTCCCTCTTGCATTCACAGCAAACTAAGTTCTATTTGCCCACAGCCCTTGCACCTAGTTACCGTACAGTGGGAGTGGTGCGATGCAGCGTGTCTCTCCCAGCTAGGCAGGTGACAGAATATACCCAGGCATTGAGAAATACATTTCTCTCCTGTGAGGAAGATCTCACAAAGCCAAAGCATTCCCAGTGTGTTTCACTGAGGGCACCAAGGGCACCCATACTAACTTTGCAGATGACACCAAGTTTGGTGGGAGTGTTGATCGGGTGGGAGAGCAGGAGGCTCTACAGAGGGATCTGGACAAGCTGACTGATAGGCTGAGGCCAATGGGATGAGGTTCAACAACGCCAAGGACCAGGTCCTGTGTTTGGGTCAAACAACTCCCTGCAATGCTCCAGGCTGGGGCCAGAGTGGCTGGAAACTGCCCAGTGGAAAAGGACCTGGGGGTGTTGGTTGACAACCACCTGAAGATAAGCCAGAGTGTGTCCAGCTGGCCAAGAAGGCCACCAGCATCCTGGCTCGGATCAGCACTAGTGTGGCCAGCAGGACTACGGCAGGGATCATCCCCCTGTACTGGGCACTGGGGAGGCCGCATCTCAAATCCTGGGTTCAGTTTTGGGCCTCTCACTCCAAGAAGGACATTGAGGGGCTGGAGCATGTCCAGAGAAGGGAAACAAAGCTGGGGAACGGTCTAGAGCACAGGTCTTGTGAGGAGCAGCTGAGAGGGACCTGGGGTGGTTCATCCTGGAGAGGCTCAGGGGAGAGCTTCTCACTCTCGACAACTCCCTGACAGGAGGTTGGAGCCAGGTGGTGTCGGTCTCTTCTCCCAAGGAACAAGGGATAGGACAAGAGGAAATGGCCTCAGGTTGTGCCAGGGGACATTTATGTTGGATATGAGGAACAATGTCTTCACTGAAAGGGTTGTCATGACCTGTCCCAGTTTGCCCAGGGTAGTGGTGGAGTCCCCATCCCTGGAGGGGTTTCAAAGCCATGGAGATGTGGTGCTGAGGGACACGGATTAGTGTTGACCTGGCAGTTCTGGGTTAACGGTTGGACTTGATAAAGATTTCTTCCAACAAAAACAAGTCTATGATTCTACCATAAGCTTCAAAGAAAAGAGAAAAATCATATACAAGCTTCTGCAGGTTGTACTTATTTGCACTGATAAACCATTTTATCTGGTGGTCCAGTTTCTCTTTTATACTGGTGTTTACCTGGACACTTCGTAAGGCACGGTGCAGGCACCTAACATTTTCTGCAATTTCTTTTTTCCCCACTTAGAGATACAAAACAGGAATGAGTGATCTGAAGTTGCAGAGGAGCTAAATCACGCTGCCCTCGTGTAGATTGATGTTGTTCCCAATAAAAATATCACACACATCATTGTTTGCATTAGGTTGGTATGGGGACATAGGGTCTGTGCTCTCTGGCCATCCAGGCAAAGGTAAACATTTGGAAAAAGGGTCCTTTTGTGCAGCTGTTGAGAAATAATGAAATAACTTAGAAAATAGCTACTTGAAAAGGGGATTTTGTATGAAAAATAGGCTAGGTGAGCCCTCAGAGGGCAGGAGAAGTCGACTGCCCTCCAAATCTGCCATATTTCTGCAACGTATATAGCAACACATTTGTACTGGTACAGAAAACATCCGATTTACAGCAGCATTTCCAATTCTAGGCTGAGGACAAAGCAGATGTTTTGAACAAGGAGCTTCTCCTGACCAAACAGAAGCTAGTGGAGACTGAGGAAGAGAAAAGGAAGCAGGAAGAGGAAACTGCTCAAGTAAGGCATTATCCAGCTTTTTCTATGGAGTAAGGACACGCAAGCAAAAAAAAAAAAGGAAAGAATAAAAAGAAAAGCATGAATGTGTTGCAGTTGTGGAAAGCATTTTGCCTTCAAAATGCAGTTGCAATTAAAAATCTGCAGTGCTAGGGTAAAATTTTTGTGTTTTTCAATGTTTTCCTTCACTCAAGCTCTAAATGTTCCGTTTTCAATACCTTATCCTCTTCTCAGTATCATAATCATCATTGTCACTGGTGATGAGCAATCGCAGATGAAGAGACATTATCAGACCTCATGTAATTACCTAAACAAGAAGCTAGAGGAGTTGTTACCTTCTGAGCTGCTGGTTCACTGAAATAATGCTGTGAAGGCTCTTGCCTGAAGCTAAACCCAACAGCAGACTAGAGTTGGGAGAATTTTGCTGACTAGACCTGGCCTCATACTCGTGAACAAAATGCTCAGTCTTCGTTTTTTAATCCCACACGTCTAAGGTGCTGAATTCTCACACAAAAGTATGTTTCAAAAGCAATACCCTGATTTTTATTTTTGCCATTTGCCAGCAGTGACCACAGCAATCAAATGGTGGTTCTTTCTGTCTCTCTAAAATGGAGGTTGACAAGTTCTCTGCTCTGAACAAGACAGTGGAGGCCTTTTTCCTATGCAAAGCGCTCTTGAAATTTAGTGGTTCTGAATGGTGGAGGAATGAGTTTAGCTCTTATTTTAACATAATCCCACAGACAAAACAGTTTCCGGTCTTTTTTTTCCTGTTACAGAGAGGAGAGTGATAGTGCTGAGAGGTTCTTCTTCCTGCTCCATCTCCAAACAAACAAATAATCTTGTCTGTCCAAACCCAAGTTAGTCAGGCACTTCTCTGAAGAACTGGAATTCATTAAGAGGCTGTAGAACTGTTGTAAACACAGCAGGACTTTAGAGAGAACAATCTGACAATGCATTTTGAGAGCTTTTCTCAGTGTACTCTGTAACATCTCTCTCTCCATTCCTAGCTGAAGGAAGTCTTCAGGAAGCAGCTAGAGAAGGCAGAATCTGAGATCAAGAAAACCACAGCCATTATTGCAGAGTATAAACAGGTACTGTTCTAGAGATGCTTTCTCTTATTTCTCCTTTCAACCCATCCCAGGAGCTGAATTCTCAGAGTTGCAGGTCTCATCCTTGCAGTAAGATACACTTCAGGCTTTCAAAGAGCCTTGTAACGTGTTGTGAATCTTTTTGTGGGTTTCCTAATACTCTCCTAATTTAGAGAGTCAGGAATAATCTGTCTTTCAGCTAATTTTAGTACCGTGGGGTGAATGCTGCTTTACTCTGTGACGTAATGCAGTAGAAACATTACAAACAAATTAATCCATAACAGGTTCTGATCTCTGTACTGAATGCTGCCTTTTTAAAATCATTTACATGTTTTAATCAACAACAATCATTGTTAAAAAGCACAGGTTCTGTTTTAGTATAATAAACCTCAGCTTTGTCTGCTCCAGATTTGTTCCCAGCTGAGCACCAGGCTGGAAAAACAACAAGCGGCCAGTAAAGATGAACTGGAAGTTGTGAAGGTGAGAACGATGCCTCTGTGTACGGGTCGTTTATGATGCAAGTATTGCTAAATGCCAGGGATACACAACAAACTGTGAGTGGAATTTTAGTGTAACTGCAGCAGTATCCACCCAGATACATCAATAGCCCCCCACCCACCCGGCATTTTTCATCAGATGGAAACAATGAAGAGGTTTATTTCCTCTCACGGTTCTTCATGTTAGACAGGGTGGAATTAGAGTACATGGTTGTTGTTTTTCCAGATGAAATCCAGGAAAAAAATATAAGATGTTAGACTTACTTAAATTTTTAATTAAATGGAAAAAAAAAAAAGCAACAAAAATGGTCTCTAGAAAACGTGCTGCTTCTCCCATGTGCACAGTGGAGGGTGCTGAATTGGACAATGTTTACAGTTGGGTTTCTATAATTTAAGCAGAATTGCTTCAAGTAATTGGCACAGCTTGGGCCATCCCCAGAATTTCCATAGCAGTTTCTCTCCCTTCTCTGAACTCCTTACCAGGAACATCTGCACTTAGAGGTAGATGTTTCCTGATCAGGTAATAATTCCATCCCTCTGCTTCATCACTGCTAAGTAGGCAGAATTGTTTTCCTTCTGCTGTAGCTTTTAGTTGTTTCTTTACTCCTCAAGCTGAACCCGATTTGTTGCTTTTTACTGACATTTTAATGTTACTGATATGAAAATTAAAGGCTTGATGTTCCTATAACCTGCTGAAATAGATCAATGTCCTGTTCTAGTTGGTGTGAGCCAGGCTGGCTGTGCTGCATCTTCAGCTTTGAGTAACTGGTTCACCTCTTCAGGCAGCACAACCTCACTGTTGTGCATCAGGCATTACTGGCAAAAAGAGCCATCCCGGACGATGCTAAGCAAGCACCAGCAGGACAGGATCAGCCCCTGCAGTGAGCACAGGCTGCTCGCTTGCTGCTGAAAATAAGGAAAAGCTACCTGGTGTGCTTGAAAATATCACCATCGATATTAATTTGGTCAAGTGCTTTCATGGAAGACAAAAAGCCCCTAGAGTGTAGTTTACTCTTCTGAATTGTGCTGGCATAAATACTGCAAAATAATACAAAGCCTTGGTAGCAAGAGGGCTTGAGTAATTCTGACCTAGGAGCAAAGCCTCTCTGCTTAGGCAGAGCATGCCAAGTAGATTTTAGGAAAATTTATACTGTTAATATACCCTGGAAATTGCTCATGAACTGGCCAAATTCTTGTTGTGTCAAATACGCAAACGGCAGTACTAGCTAGTTGGAGATTACTGCCCGAAAGGCAGTCTAACATACAAACGGTTCCTCCAGGAAGTACAGCAACTCCCGCAGCACGGATTAAAACTGAGTTTTCTGGGTATTTCAGGGTAAAGTAATGGCCTGCAAACACTGCAGTGAGATTTTCAGTAAGGAGGGGGCGCTGAAGCTGCCCACGGTAAGCACGGAGAATAAAGGCATAGAAACAGATGATGAGAAGGATGCACTGAAGAAGCAGCTGAGAGAGATGGAGCTGGAACTTGCACAGACCAAACTGCAGCTTGTGGAAGCCAAGTGCAAAATTCAGGTACGTGGAATCCAAACACAACAGTCATTAACCTACAAGTACAATCCTTAACCTCGCTGTGCTCAGTTCAAAATAATTGTGAGCTGTGCAAAAAATTGTTCCAAAAGGGACCATGTATCTGCACTGATGCATACCTGTGAACTGAAACAAACAAAAAAAAAACACCAAAAAAACCCCAAACCAACCAAACAAAAAAACAGGACAGAAAAAGAGTAAAGAATCTTTCATTTGTATATTTAGATATCTTCTGCCGTTTCCACAATTTCAGTCTGTCTTCTCTCCCCGGTGTCTGGGAGGTTGCAAGGGAAGTGCTGGATTGCAGGGACTGAGTTAGTCTGAGGGTGCTTTTTTGGTTGGGTTTTGATCAATTTTGACTATTATGCTTTCTCAGGAGCTGGAGCACCAGAGAGGAGCCCTTATGAATGAAATCCAAGCTGCCAAAAACTCTTGGTTTAGCAAAACCCTGAACTCTATCAAAACGGCGACAGGCACGCAGGCACCGCAGCAGCCTCAGCCGCCCCTGCCACCCCGAGAGGGCAGCACATAGTTCCAGACAGAGCCAGAGCTACAAGAGCACAAAGAACAACCCCACTCCAACCCTGGAGGGTTCTCCCAGTGATCTCTCCTCTCGGGGAAAGGACAAAAGGCAGCAGTGCAGGCTTGAAGTGAAATTCTTCGGTGTTTTTCATTCATTCTGATGTGACCCTTTTCAAAGGGGGTGGAAAAAAAAAATTCCTGTTTTATGTTGAATTCTTACTTCTCAAACTGCCTTGCTGAAAGCCACGTTCTGATACCTTCATACTTTTACACTTTATTTTATATGACTAGATGTTAAATAAATACTTCAAACCTAGGTCTTTAATACATGACTAATTATTCAAAATTATTTTTATCTTGCATAGAAGGTTTTTTTCTTCTTCTGGAGGAAGAGAGAGAAAACAGAAAACATAAAGTCCTGACACATAACCTCTCTGTAGAAAGCACAGTGTCATAAGTACTAGTGTGTGTGTACGGGTGTCTAGGATCGCGTACGCCCTGGGACCATCGCAGAAGTTTATCGCAGGGACCGCATCCTGCAGAGAAGCACTTTTTGTAAAGCTTAGGCCATAGCAAAGATATTCTTGTGCTCTCTCAGCACAATCGTTTATGAGCTTCCCTGATAATTTCTGAGTTTTTATGTTGGGTTTTTTCCCTTCAGAAATGCAAGTAGTGCAGTTCTTTATAGCACTGTTGTTTAAAGGTTATTTACAGCTGAACTGGAATTTAACGTAAAGTTATCTAGTTCCCTTTTTTATTTCACGTTTATACTGAGAATTCCAAGAAATCATTCCTTCCACTGGGATAAAGGGAAAACTGCTTAACATTTGTTTGATGTTTTTGCTGAGAAGCAGAGTGAAGACCTTGCATAGTTTTGACCTTTTGTAAATCCTGTGCAATAAGGGGGTAGGTTTTATGAATAAAAAGAATGAAAACCTTTCCCTGGGTCTATACTCAAATGCTGAACTTGAGACTAGAAAGGAGGCATCAAACAAAAAACTTAAAAGGCTGTTGCTGCACTGATGAATAAAACATCACAGAAGCAAGATCTGTTTGCTAGAAGTATTTGGTTAGGAAATGCTACGTCGGTATTACTTATTTTTATAAACCCAAATGTTTTCAAGCGGAATACAAAACCAAGACCTGGCTGTGGCGTAGACTTCTCTGATGATTCCCAAACCTGTCTGGTTGTTTTGTATCTCTTAAGGTAAGAAAATTCAAAAGCATTTGTTTTGACTGAACATAAAAGTGTTTATAGAAATACTTATTTCATGGAAAATTAAAACTATTGCTTGAACCGATGGAATATTTTTTTAATTATACCTGTCCTGTCTAAAGATGGTCTTGCAGGTAAATATTGTTGCTGGACTAAAGGCTGTGTATTAATTGTTCCATTTACAAAATTGTTCCAGGGACATTAGTTCCATTTTGATCCCCCCCCCCCCCTTTTTTTTTTAATTCTAAGGAATGCCATTTCTTGTCAGTTTTCTACAATAAAATTTAATGATACTCATCTTGTGCTTTGTTGTCAAACATAATTAAGAATTATTTTAAACAGGGTAGTACAAACTTATCATTACCTGTGCCAAAGGAGTGATTCTGAAAGGTAGTCAGCTGTTTAGAGATCAAAATACAATCCCTATCCTGACACAAGTCTCCTGCAACGAAATTCTCTCCCTAAGTGTAAGGGGTTAAAAAATGGGAGTATTTTAAGATGTACCTGTGTGAACAGTGATTGTCTGGAAATGTTGATACAGTGAGAAGAAAGGGGGGGGGAAGCAGGAACTTCTTTTGCAAATATTAGCAAAGCTCTTTCCTCTGGTTGCTTTCTTGCTAGTAATATTTGCATAAATGTTTCCATTCTCTTGACTGTCTAAACCCAGCATTAGTCATTCACTTACCAGTTTCACTTCACGCTGCAAACCGTGTGATCAGTCTGAAGTGACATTTAAGGACTCCTGGTGAACATCTGCTTGTTACATTTGAGAGTGCTGTGCTGATGAGTGACACTGCCGATTTGACAAGTGTCCAAATTTCTCATTTATCTCAAATAACAGAACTGGATTTAAAATCTTTACTGGAAAAATGCAGTAATAACTACAAAAAAAAAAAAAAAAGAAAAAAGGTAAGACTGTGATTCCCTGAGCAGCTGAATTAACGTAACAGCTCACTGCTGCTCAAAGATCTCACACCTCCCACACCCCATCATGTCCCTCTTGTCCTTGTTATGGCACTTACTGGAGATGATTAAAAACAAAAGATGTGGGTGGATTTTCCCCTTCCTGGTTAGTCTTTTTTCAAAGTTAGTGAGTTAAATAATTTCAAAGGGTCCAATGAGTGCAAGCAGATAGAGGGAGTGGGACTCCTCCAGTTCATCAAAAAAGAATGTACCACATTTCATCGTTTGACACAACATCATCTTTCTCAGTGTAGCAGCTCTCTGACTTTGGAGTTCCTGTGGCAAAAACATTTGCCACCTGCTCACCATGATGATTTCCATCCTTGTGGGATGGGCGCTGGCTTACATCAGGAAAAAAAAAATTCATAAGGCGCATATGGCTCCATTATTGCTCTTGGCAATGACGTAATGGCAGTCAACAATTGTCACCTTCCATCCATAGATCCAAGGTGGTCTTTGGAAGAGTAATATTTATGTGGAAATGGCATCTTCTCAGAACTACTGAAAGGATAAGAAAATAGCTCTGTGGCATTACCTTGATAAATACGCATAGTCATCTCCTGAAGTGGGGAGAGGAGCCAGGCTACAGGGTAAAATTCTCCTTGTGGACTACACACCCTTGTGAAACTTGGCTTCTCGTGGAAGCCCTTCCTTTCCCTTGGCAAACCAGCCTGGGGTTAGATCCGCCCTGCGGTGGCGTGCGACAGAGCTACCTACGCACGTATCCCAGGCTGACTGAGCCGTCAGGGAGAGCTGGCTCCTTTGTCAGCTTTTCACCAAGAAACATTGTGAAAGTCTCACTGATTTTTCATGTGGTACAGGAACAACCAACGTAGCTCATAGGTCTGGAGTGATTAATATCTTTTCCACAGTCAGTGTTAAATTATATCCACATCAAACCTATTTTAAAAGTAATTTGCATTTTATAAACACATAAATGGAACTAAATGTTATTTTTTAATTTTATTGAGAATGCACAGTTCTGAAATAAAGCCTTCACTTTGACTAGGGACAAACCTCCAAATATTTTAGTACAACTGTCTTATTTTGTTGGGTTCTAATCAGAATTGCTCAGAGATACCCAAAATTGGGGGGGGATGTTTTGGGGGTTTTTCACTTAAAGTTGGGTTTTTTACTTTGTAACACTTTACGGGATAAATGAAGCAAGGCTGCTGTAGTTACGTGGTACACCTGTGAACTAGTACTTTGTGAATCAAACAATACAATAAAGTAATAGGACTTAATTAGTTTAACAAATTTTGAGAGAATTAAAACCAATAAACCAGAAAATATAGTGAGTGACGTTAATCCAAGAAACTGGAAAATCCCCAAGGTCCATATGCATCAGTATTTGGTAAAGCCGGTCTCAGAAAGGGAGTCAGCCATGTAACTGGGACTGCCGGCTGACAAACACCTCCTCGTCCCGCCCATTAATTAGTATATAATTTGTTCCAGCTCCCGTTCAATTGCTTACACAGATAAGCAAGTTGGTTTTACTTTTCCTTGTTTGACATTTTGAAAGACCTCTCTTGGTTGACCCTTGAAATTTCTTTTAGGATCAAAGCTTTCATCTGTGCCATTGTGTTAAAACCAACTCAGAATAAATCCAGCCATTGACAAGAGGAGAGGGAGGGAGAAAGACAAGAACAGCACAAATTCAGCCCCTTGACAAAGCATGACGTGTCCCACTGACTGCAGAGTCACGATGTCACTTGCTGACCGAATGTGGCAATGCAGGAGTAAATAAAAATGTTAATTTACTGGCAGCAGAGTATCAAAACTTGGAAGCTACACAAGTCATGCTTTCTCCACAGGATAAAGGTAGGGCTGTTCCCTCCCTTCTGGGAAGCAGTTGCAGTGAAATCCACAAAACTACTCATACATGTGGGTCACGGTACCTCTTCCTTCGGTTTACTATTAGACTCGGGGATAATCAGCACACTTCTGCATAACCGAATAAGCCTAAATACCTTTGGTGCTGACAACAGAAACACTCTCATCTGACAGTGCTGCTTTTCTTCTGCTGCTGGAGAGAAGCCCTTAGCGCATGCTACTGTGGGAATGTGAAGATGAGGGCAGAGATGTTCCTCTGCAGACGGAGGGGCTGTTCTGGGTGACAAGCGCGCCGCATCACAGCAGAACGCGCTGTCGTGTGGACAGCTGGCTGCACTAGATGCGTGGTGCCATGTACACCCAGGGCGGTGCGTATGCACCGCGACAGGCATCGCGTGGTTCTTGCAAACACAAGGGCTTGAGCTAACTTATTTTTCTGCGTATTATGCTAATATCCTACTGGGAGCTGTCCTGTTACCTGCTTCCAAGGAATAACACTAAGGGGAGACCCGATGAAGCCAAATTTGGGCCTTTCAAATTAGGTTAGGTGTACAACGCAGCAGCCTCCAAACTGGGTGAATCCATAGATGGGTTTGGGGAAACAAAGAATTTGCAGTTGGATAAATAATACTCAGCACTGATCAAGATTCTCTTGGTCCCAAGTCAGAAGTCTATATCATTTATTTCAGGATCATGACTTAACACATACAGGAATACAGGGCTCTCCATTTCTCCTGGATTCCACCTGCTGAATGTATTTCATGCCATTTTTACCTGAAAAAAAAAAAAAAATTATATGGGTAAAGAATTAGGACATTACTTCCTCTTATTTTCTTATTCAGTGGGACTTGCTTTTGTTTAACCTGTAAAGGAATATATATGTCTCTTTGGAAAACTCTATCTTATATATAGAATAATATATAGGAAACTGAACCAGAAGGGGATAAATACATCAAAAGGATTTGGTATCATAAATTTCCTTTGTGATTTGATACCACCAGAATCCTGGGCTGTACTAATTTCCTTTCAGTTTCCCTTATTTTTGTATTTTCTATAATACATGGATGGCACTACCAATGCAAATGAGCAGATGTGCTCAGATTCTTCTCCAGATCTGAACTCCCCCATTGCAGTAATCCTTGGCTTTGCACTGCTGCTGATACCACCTTCAAAATCTGTGTCAGGAGCTCTCTTGAGCTTTGGGATCTGTTGCTTTCCCACAGAAAAAAACATTCTCTGGCTTCTCTGAACTGGGAAAAGGTGACATGTGAATGCAGAGAAGGGTCTAACCAAGCACAATCCAGATCCCTCGGTGTCTGCCATTCCGGGTGGATCGCTCGAGCCCACTGAAAACAGCAGTTTCAAAGTGCTGACTCCATCATGATGACCTTTTCCAGGTTTGGAGCTGTGTTTGTTACCTGGGTGTGTCACAAGTTCACAAACCCTAAGGAGTGAGGATAAAAGAGCATCATAGTGCGCTATCGGAGTTTTAACTTGGAACAATTCAGTACTGCCAGTCCTTGAGTAACAAATCCATGTATTATATAAAGTATAATAAAGAAATATAAGTGTAATGCTTGTTATTAAAAGTGCAATTCAATGTACATGGTCACAACAAATGTTTACTTTTTTAATTGTTACAGAATTGTTTGGATCGGTACCTTGTTATTCATTGTGTGAACGATGCCTTGTAAAATAAATGGAAATGCAAACAAAATGGGAACGAGGTGCTTATTTTCATAAGCAATTTACTTAAGGAACAGCTTAAATCCATTTGCAATAATGCAGGAAGGCAAGCGAGCCATGAGGCAGCACATCTGAAGGAAGAGACACAGGGAGCAGAGAAAATACAGCAAAAAAATGAAAACTGACTCATAACAGAGGGGCATGGCTGAGCAGGAACAGGACAGAGAGGAATTTATAGCAGTCAGAAATATTATAAACCCATTTCTCGATGTAAGCAATTGCTCTGAGATTTCTTTTTTTGTTAATCAAGATAAACAGCCATTGTTCCCAGACAAGTGGAAAAGCACACACTTCAGGAGAAGATATGAGGGCAGGGGTAGAAAAGCCAAAGATTACATTTACCAGAGCTAACATTTGTAGCGATTCACCTCCACATCACTATCCAAAGACTGTCATCAGTTGCTGTCAAAGCTTGCAGAAAGAAGCATAAGGAATAGCTATGAGCTGATCCTTTCAAAGCCCTCTCGGATGCTTCCCCCTGCCCCACATCTCTAGAGCTGCTGAGCACTGAAGAGCACTCTGCACTGTAGTTTGTCTGCCAGACATACTAGACCAGGAGCTTTCTGCTGGGTTCCAGAACTCCTACCAACTCTAACCTAGCCCCTTTTCCCCTCCCCATGCAGGAACTGTTCTGATTGTTCTCCCCCAGAGAAGCCCTGCCACTTGGTCCCTTGTAAGGATGGATGTCCTTTGTCAGTCTCTTTTCTGTCTCCAGCCAAGGGAGGCTGTAGCATCCAGATGCATCTTTATGCAGAGGAGAGCTGTCTGGATCTTGTTTTTGCATGACAAGAGTCACACCTCTTCCATACAGAAGCTGCTGCTCAAGCGGAATTGCCATGGGCACCGAAATGCTGCTGGTTTAAGGAAACAAAATAGATGCCTCATTTAAAATATCTCAAAAACAAACAAACAAACAAACAAAAATTAATAATAA
>JANHFX010028087.1:3604-20028 GCA_027560015.1 Chloroceryle amazona
CCCTCTTCTGAGCCTTCCTCCCCTCAAACAGGCTGACATTCCCACCTCATTTGGTGCTATCTGCAAACTTGCTGAGGAAGTACTCATTCCCCTCATCTAAATCATTGATAAAGATATTGAACAAGGCTCTCGTTTTGTAAAAACATATGTATTTACTTAACTTTATATACTCTGAGTTCTCTCCATAAACTCCTTTTGCAAAAATTGAATGGGGTCTCAAGAATACTGAGAACAAGAATACTGAGGACAAACCAGCAGCTGACAAATGCAAACAACTGACATAGAAAGTACATCAGTTGGAAATTTATGACCAGTCAGGTAGAAGACACTAAGTCCTTCTTAAAAATGTAGTGAGATTTGGTGAAATTCAAGAATAGAAGGAGAATAATACAAGTGAAAAACATCAAAATTATTTATGAAGCTGAGAAGGAGCGAGTGTTCGATAAGTATTTATTTTCTGCATTTAGAAAAAGAGCATGCTGATGTATCAATAACAAAGTTTTTGAGCATATGTTTATTTGAGTTTCTTAATAATGTTTGAGTTACTTAAAAACTTCGAAGAATCTTAAAAAGGTTAGAAAGTTAAAATGTCATAACATTTTAAAAGTTAAACTCTGTAACAATAAGCTCTGGATAAATTAAGGACAGGGTGATCTCAAATACCTCCATTTTATTTTTTTCTAGAAATGATGGTACAGTAGGAAACATTTAGAATTTGTAGCTAGGGAAACAGTTGGAGTGAAAGGTGTACTAGGTTATTGAAAGGGTTACATAAATGGTATAACAACTGAGAATAAGACTTTTGGTAATATGCAGTAGCAAGAATTATTTAGTGTTCTATAAAACCTATACAACGGAAGTAAAAATTAAAAGTAAAAAAAATAAAAGTTTTTGAAAAATAATAAAAATATGTGTTTCACAACCTTAATAATTCAGGATTTTATGTGTTTATCACTGATACTGAGTCAGAGCAAATGTGTGGGAATATTGATATGGATAGAAAGAGTGAAGAATAAGACCTTTTGAATAATTAATGAGAATGGCTGTACCATTTCAGAAAAAGGCCTTTCAGACATGTATTTTGCTTTAGTGGTCACTGGATCAAAACCAAAAAGAGCAACCATCAAAAGCTGACATCAATGTAATCAAAAGAAATCACAATCAGACACCTAGGTACAAATAAGAATCCTGATATATATTCCCCTATTAGTCTTCCAGTTATCCAATATGATACTTTTGAAAAGTTGTCGTGTTAAAAACCCAGTGCTCAGTCAACACTGGCAGTGTACTGAGGAATAGGCTTCTATGTGATGTTTGAGTTGGCTCCACGAGAAGATGAGGGAGAGAAAAAATAAAAAAAACACTTGCAAAATCAATGCAACCTGTATTAAAGGGATTCAAACTTGGCTAACCAATAGACCACAAAATGTAACCTGTAAATGAAGTCTCATCTTCCTGTTGGGGTTGCTTCTAGTTCAGACATGCAGGAAACTGTCTTCGCCCCATTGATCTTCAATACATTTGTAAATGAACTGGAATAAAATATGGAAGTGATGCTTGTAAAATGTGCAGATGATACAAAATCTGAGAGACAACAATGTCATAGGTCAGTTATAATCCAGGCCGACCTGAATCATATAGTGGAGTTGGCTCATTTGATCAACATAAGGTTGAACATTGCCAAGCAAGGTCATACAATGTACAAATTAAAAATGTAGACAGTGATTACTAGACGAGAGATAGTATCATGTAGTACACTGACATTGGAACGGCTCACTGTAAATGATCAAATAAACCTAAGCCTTTTTTGTACCAATGAAAGAGTTCTCTTTCATGTTGCCCTGGTTTGAGTTAGAACAGAACAATTCTGTTCAGTAATTTTACTTTTCAATTACATCTCTTCCAACTAACAGCACTTTCTGAAGCTAACAGCATATTTTTGCAGACAGTGTCTGCTTCCAGCAGTGATAAAACTTGATGTTTATAGTTATTACCAAGGAATGGTGTGCAGAAAGACTCTTGGTTATGTTTGTAACTGTGCAGTACAAGCTCACTGTTAAATCTTGTATACTACATTGGGGTGCAGAAAGTAAAAGGTTGCACATGTGGGAAGGAGCAGACAGGACAGGTGACCCTGAAATGACCAGTGAGGGATTCCATCCCATATATGTCACATTTAATATAAGGCTGAGGGATCATGAGGGCCAAGTTCTCTTCTTCAGTGGCTGGCATCTGAGGAAGACTCTGCCCATTCTGCATTCAAACCCAATCCATGTGTTCCTGAATCCAGTTCCAGAATCCATCTCCTCAATCATATTCCTGTCTGTGACTGAGTCCAGTCTGGGCTGTCTGTGGTGCCTGCTCCAGAGCATCAGTGACATAATTGCCATGGGGTAGGGGGGTGGGGGGATGGAGTTGGAATTTCAACACTGGTTTTGTATATATTTGTTTATATTCTATTTAATTATTATTATTTTCATTACATCTGTTCTAGCTTTCTTCTCTAATTGATAAATCTTTCTCCTTGATTCCCTTTCTCTTGTCCTTTGGATAGGGAGAGGAGTTAGCAGAGGGCAACTGTTATAGGTCTAGCAGACTTTCCTGACCCTAAACCTTGACATATGTATAGCCAATTCCCACAGGAAACACAACCATGATATGAAATCTATGTTGTGCTTAAAGAATAATACTAGCAACTCTGCTTCAAAAGAGAATGTTAAGACATTGGTAAGGATTTTAGGAAAACCCACACAGACTAGAAATCCTGTTTATTGAAAGATAGCTAAAACAGTGAGATAGATTTATCAAAAAAATGTTGAGAAAAGTCTTCATTATCATCAGTAATTGGCCATATGCAAAAGAGTTTTCTTACAGTGGATGACCCTTCAATTTACCAGAAGCCATAAAGTCCTTAGTGTTTGATAACAAAGCTAAGAAAATTAATAATGGGCAACCTTTTAAGTCCAATTACGATTTTTAAAATGTAGCTATTTTTATTTCCTTAGTAACTCACCATTTGAACAACTTGTTCAGAGATGTAATAATTTTTTTATCACTTGAAATTCTGATATCAAATTATCATGTTTCTTAAATGTTTTGTGATTAAGCACAAGTTACAGGGATGTTGAACAACTTACTGAATAGAAAATTTTGCTAAAAGATCAGATTATTGTAATTGTCTCTTCAGGCCTTTAAATATTTGCATCTAGAGGCAGTTTTATGAAGGCTTTCCTTCAATTTTGGAGCCAGTGTGATGCTACACTGTTACACCAGCACTTGGATACTGTAGCTCCCCAATGCTGAGCCAAAGATAGGGTGCAGGAATTAGGAAATGGTTGATAAAGGGAAATGGAAAGCATCCTCAGAAGGGCTGATGCTCACCCATTGCATTTCACTTTATTGCATCTGGATCCATCGTCCAGTGAGCTTTGAGTACATTGGTGCTTTTGAGCTGTAAGTAGTTTTAAAACACTAAGCAGGTTACTTCTAATGATGTTCATGTTTTATGTTTATCACATGCGAAAGGAGATGTGTTCTTTGAATGGAATAGAAGCTACATTTTCCACTTCCTAGTACTTCAATCACTAACACTGCTACTGCCATTTTTTGAAGGCAAGAGTGGGGTACTTCTGTTTCCATCTATTTCTATTTTCATCCTGTTTCCAGAACGGGTGGTGTGAGCAGGTTATGCCTGTGCATATAGGTTTTATGCAAGGTGGTTAGAATAGTGGAATAAGAGAAACCTCACTGTGTTCTGTGAGCTGATTTAGATAACTCTGCAGCTCCATGTATAGGTTAATAGGGATCTGTACACTCTAGGGAACTGTCTTTCCCCATATGTTGTATGAGATACGTAGATGACTGATTTGACTTTGTGAATATCACTCCTTGAGCTGAGCAATTAAAGGGGGAAAAAGGGAAGACACAACATTTCTATGACAGTCTTCCATTGTGAATCTGGACCTTCATGTTACATGGCAATGTGTACAGCCTGGAGAAGGCAATACGTCTCTTTTTGGCAGGGCTGAAAGAAACAGTTTACAGTTGTTTACCATAAACTGAGCATAGAAAATAATATCCTGATTAAAATGTAATAATTCAGACTGTTTAGAAGCCATCTTAAAACCAATATCTAGATTATTAAATATGCAATGGTGAAGAAAGATTATCTGTGAAATAAAATAGGACTATACAAATAAACAGAAATTGCAGTCTGAAAATTTATAAATAAAATTATGGACAGCAGACTATAAAACATAGCCAGTACATTTGCTTTACCACTATTATTGTCAGGATAATGTAACAAACAGATGGGGGATATAATATAATCTGGTTAGCTAATTTTAACAGGCTTGGCTACAAGTGTTCCATTAATTTTATATTTGAGTTTTAATGTAATTGCTGTAGCCCAACTTGCATTATAAAAACTGGAATCCACACACAAATACAGCTGGTGAGATCTGAGCAAAATATCATACAGTCCCAACTAGACAATTTATCTTTCTCTCACACAAAAATATTTTGGGCTTGATTTATTTTTGTGCAGTTCATACAAATTATTGTAAGCCATCAGCTACACTACTAAAGGCCTAGGATCAAAATTACAGTTTTGAAGAGATAGGAATTAACTGAATCAATTGGTGTTAGATGCAATTTTTAAGTCTCCCTGGGAAAAAAGTAGGTTTCTTTTTGAATGACTACTAAACCTGCATAATTTTCATGTCAAATTAAGCACAGTACACTATCTCAAAAATACACTGTAGGAAAGAAAGACCACCATTACATGATTTATGATAGCAGGTATTCTCCAGTTTCAAATGAACTCTACGTAACGTGCACTATACTATGTGGGAAGGCTTCACTTTATCAACACTAGTAGCCAACTAGTACTTAACTGAGACCTTATTTAGTAATATCCACCAAAACTGGCTATTAACTTCAGTTGCTCTGTGATCATAATTTGTATTCAAAAAAAATAGAATTAATCTATAAAAATAAAATATTGAGTAATAGTTATTGCAAGACCAAGCCACTTGAAAAATAAAGCTCTGACTTCACACAATGATTAGAATAATTATGAGTGGCTCATGAATGGAAGAATATTTCAGAGAATTTGGGTTCAAGAAACAGAGCTGCTCAATCTAGAAGATAGGAGTTCAGCTATTCAGATTGTCATAAACTGTAATACTTCAGAGATTTTTGGTGTTTGTACTGATGTCTGAAAGAAATACAAAGCTGAAAAAGTTGGTACATATGTGTATACTTACAAGACTGCATACAATTTCCTCTGACTGATTCAACATAAAAAGCAAAATAAATAAAATCTTGACATCACGGCAGGGACAGCATTCTTGCTTTCCTACTGCTTTTTGTAGGTTGTTGATTTTTTTTTTTGTTTGTCTTACTTCAATAGAAATCCTATATTGATTTTTAGCCATACAAAAGTGAGCAAAGTGGTTTGATTTTAAAAATGTATTTTTTTACATGGTTCTTATTTGAGAGACAAAAAGAAGATAAAGTCTTCACTGATTTTCATTTTACTCAGCACAGATTTACAAACCTACTTGGCTTATTTGCTTGTTCTTCTCTAGCACATTCTCTTGAACATTAAGACTAATATTACGTGGCAGTCGTTGGATTAACAACTTCCATTAGCCAATAAAAGACAGAAAAATGCTTAATTTGAAGAATTATTGAAACTATGCAACATGTTGCCTAAATGTTGCCTTTTTACCATGAATAAGAAATGAAAAGTAATCTGGCAGTGACGATATTAATCTATTTATTCTTTTTCCTGGGGATATGACTGTAATGTGGTTTATTTGGCCAAGTGCTGAAGGAATAGTAACCTACCTCCTTTTAGTATGAAAATCTAACCTGCAGGACAGTAAGGCTGGTGTTACAGGCTGATCAAACATGTGCAACTCAACCTGTTAATGATGACAGAAAATAGATAAGGCGGATATCAGTCTTTCATATTTTAAAAGTGAAACTATGATAAAAATGAACTAGCAAGAACAGGTAGAGAGGGGAATGGGTGATTAAATGAACTGCACAACAGCTTGTTGAATATCCGTAGGAAGAGCAATATTCTATTTGTCAGGGCCACAAACCTATTGATCAAGTGATTAAGAAGGTATGTAAAGATATAGCAAATAGCTCTGGGGAATGGGAAGAGATGGCTATATTTTTTCGATGTTTTCCAGAAGAAGGTAGCAAACCTGAAAATTGAAACATAGTTTGGTTATGAGAAACTTTGTTATTGCAAACATCCTCAGGTTGTGGGTTGGAGTAGCAGGCTGAAAGTTAGCAAGTTTGAAGATTATTAGAAATTAAATCAGAGATGAGAGATGATTTGATACATGTGCAGTCTTAAGGTAATAGTTGATCATGAAAGGCTACCAGTACAAATACTGGAGCGGAAATGGATATCCGACCCATTGGCATAGAGGCTTTAGGTGAATTTATGCTTGTGGGCACCCTACATGCAGAAGCGAGAAAAGAAAGGAGCCAAGCATTGTATGCAATCCACAATATTTTACAGAAGGGATGAAAATCATTCCTTACAGGAAGTGCTGAAGAAATGATTAAAAAAACCCACTGAAGATGGAATAAAATACAAACAATCTATTAGAGAAGACAAGAGTAGAATTATTATTTTTTAATTTGTTTTGATTGGAAAGAGGTCATTATAAAAATATGCTGGGGAAAAAAATGTCTTTATAATGGTGTAGAACATTGACATTATGCTTAACTTCGGTATACTGAAGTCAGAGCCTTACTGCTTAAGAATCTTATATTTCACTGTATAATCTACAGTGGTTGTTTTATGCATCAAGTCATCTTCACAGCCAGGTCCAGACCATTACAACTTGTGTGTGTTCCTGTACCTTTTATACCTCTACTCGCTGCCAGATTAAGAATTAATCCATCTTGAAATTTAGTTGTACAGACTTGATCCTAAAGATAGGAATAAAATGAAAGAACCACTAGAAAAGGTAGGGTTTTTTTTAAATGGAAAAATCACTATGTCCATGAGGACTGTGACCTGCCAGGTGTGTAGCTGAGCTAGATGAAAGGCACATGGCAAATTGACCTTTATCTTTTAGTTTAACTATTGCAGATGTGATAGTGCATGATAATCTGAGTACACTTTAAATGAATCTTGTGTAAATGGATAAAGAGCAGAATGTGGCTCTGTCATCTTGAAAATTATATTGACTTTTCAGACTGGTTATCCAGTAATCCACTAGTGAGTGGTTGGTGTGAACATAAGGTCATGAAAGTCCTTAACTAGAAGAAACCAGTCCAAAATCCCTGTCAATTGACTGTTCCTTGAGAAGATACAGTACTGCAACATTTACAAAAGCCATGAGCCATTTTCTGCCCTTAGCTATACCTGTATAATACTGGAATATACAGGTAGTTTAATAATTCTTGAATTATTCTAGTGCTTTTTTTCTATTATTTGAACTTATCCTCCCCATTTGCTCTTTCTCATCATTTACAGACTACTCCTCTCCACCAAGAAAAGGTGGATAGCAGACCAAAGGTTGACATTTGTCCCACAGTAGTAGAAAGCTAGCAACTACTACGTAAATCTTCTTTGTCCCTTAATGCTATGCCAAAAGGGTAGGATTTTTTAAATTTATTTCAAAAAGCCATCCTGTGTCTTCAAAATGTATCTGGAATACCACCAAATATTAGTTTGATCCTGTTCCCTTTTTAAATATGAAATACAAATTGAATGAAAGCCTCGAAACAAAGAGATGTCCAAGCCACATGAAGTATGCAGTAACTTTCTGTGTACAGACTATTCTTTATTTTATGCATACCTCTAAAAAGAAAGGAAGATACGAGGGACAGTATTATTTTTAAGTAATTTGACTTATGTAAATACTGTATAAATATGAAGAAGAATATAGAAATATAGTCACCGGTGAATAAGAATAGTTTGGTGGGTCATTTTGTTACAGGGGATGTTGTGCTGCACAGTATCTATGTTGCAAGCATCATTCCCTTTCTGTGCTATTACTACCAGAAAGAAGTTAATGTAGCACAGCTTGCCCTGAAATCCCTGAATAATTATTTCTAGGCAAGGTATTGGAAGACCAGGTCTAATAGATGCTACAGTTGAGCTCAGTCAGAGAGCAGCTAGATACATTATTAATTATGTGTGGGCTTCAGGGTCTTGTAGGTTGCACATCAGCATGTGCACTAAGTAATAAACCTAGGAAAGCCTTAACATACCTGTTTAAACCATCTAAGCAGATATCATTGCATGAGTCCAGCAATTAAAAATAAATATGGTCATGAGGTTACCACAATGAAAGATATTTATTTAGTTCAGTATTTTAAGGCTTCTATTTCACACTGCATTCTCAAGATGACTTCTAACTTCTACTCATTAGATAATATCAGAAAATTTTTTATTAGGAATTGATGTTTCTATTGCACATCAATGCACAGTGTATAATTTGGAAACAAAACAAAACAAAACAAAAACAAAGAAACAAGAAACCAAAACAAAACAAAAAGCAAACCAAAACAAATCAAACAAACAAACCAACACACACACAATCCCCCCAGACAAACAAACAAAACAAAGCAAAACAAACAAACAAACAAACAAACACACACACACACAAAACCTGTTGGTTAAAGGAATAGAGTATGCTACTAGTAGCCTTTGATCTGGGAAAGCTGACAGTCTAGCTGGTGTTAATTTAGCTTGTATATAAAAGAAAGACCCTACACCTCCACATAAGCACTATTGCTCTCACTTTTATTAGGATTTTCCTTTTTGCTCTGTAGAAATTTTGACCATTGAAATGCCTTCTCTTTATATTTAGCTTGTTAGGGAATAAGCTCCTTGCCCTAAATTCCTTCAGCCTACTGAGGTATTCCAAGAATTTTTACTTTTTAAGAAGGCACTTTTGGGAAGAATCTTCTCAGGTTGTGGAATTACTGTTTTCTTTTTTTTTGTAAATGCACTTCCTGAAAATTACCCTGAAGCTGTTCTTCAGGTTGCTGTTTTTTTCTTCCTCCACATCAGAAACCATTATCTTTTGATGCACCACATTTAGCCCTGAATTGATAGCCATTGCCCGAGCCTGCAAACTGTAAAGTATCCCTTGAGAACATTAAGAAAAAAAGATCTAAAGATCTCTGGGTCTGCAGATTTCCAATGAAATGAAGGGAGATAAATTCAAGGAGTTTATTTGAACAGGAAGCAGAGAGTAAAGCTAGAAACTAAAATAACAAAGTAGCAAATCTGTCAATTGCTCTGGCTTTTTAGCTGATGCTGAAACCTTCAGGCAGCTGATGAACAATTAGTGCTCCATCATAGAGGGATTCAGTGCTGGATGATCAAAATGTCTGCTACATGAAAGTAACTTGACAAGTCAACATAAGGTTCAGGATGGAGATAAGCTGAAGAAAAAAAGTCATGGCACAGCTCAACCCATTATTTGGTTGTTACAAGAGCTAGTATTTTATTAGTTGCACCACAGATGAAGTCTGAAGTTCATCACATTCACAGAAAAGGTATTTAATTTGCACCCTCAAAAAAAAATACCATAAATGGGCCAGTGCTTTTACATCTGCTTCTTCAACTGATCCAACATATTTTAAGCTGTCGTCAAGATTTGTTCTTGTATCCCCTTCTTCCAAATGTTACATAGGCTGTCCCCAAAACCCAGTCTCTTTTTCCCTACTTATCCAAAATAGCCAGAGGACAAGTAATGGGATTCCAGGCAAATCTGCTGGCTTGTCACTTGAAAAAAGTCTGTAAGAAGAGATAACACAGATAGCTTACACCTTTCCATGAGAGAGGAAATGGAGTCGTGGACAGAAAGGGAAGAATTGAAGAGGTTGTGTCAGGAATGGAACCAATTAAAAGTTAAGCATTCACTTGAGAACATATTTCCACAACGTGAAGGTGTTATCTGTGCTGCTTTGTTATGGGCAGAGATCTTTCTTTTGTCAGGGCAACAGGAAGCTCCCAAAGAACATTAGTGTGGCAGGGTCATGGAAACAGGAAAGAGAATGCATTTGAATGGACATAGACAGAGTAGGGAAAAACCTGAGGCACAACAGGAACAGTCTCCTGTAGTGGTTGTGTTTGTATCTCAGACAGTTTGAACTTTCACAGCATATGGTACAACTCAGGACATTTAAATCCTTGGGCATAATTTTGTTATAGCCTTGGAATGAGGTTTTTTGAGACTGGGTAGAAATTTGATAGACTGAGTAGGTTGTTGGGGCATATAAGAAAAAGAAGCACTGTAGCTAATCAGCATTGTCTGATGACAGAAGTCAGTCCAACTATCTGAAGACTAGTAATAGAAATATTATGTCTGTTATCAAAGACTATGTAATCTTTAAAAAGCATGTTACAAACATTAATTAAATCTGACTGCATCCGTTTGTGATATTTAAATATTGTGGTCCCATGTGAAAGGATTACTTTAGACACAAAATGGTGAAGCTCTTGACTTTCAAAAGTACAAAGAAGCGTAAGACACAGATTGTCTCTTACTGGGAATTTGACAAGTGCCTAATTACTTTCAGTGCCACTGATGCCCTAAGGAAGCTTTTCAAAACACCATTTGGCACCATAGGTTCTTAGATATTTCTGAAAATCTGGCTTCCTGTGACCTGCCTACTGATGTACCAAGTCAGAGGTAGTCAGTGGCATACAACTGTTTCAGAGCAGCTGCACTGATAACATTCCTTAACACACCTAGAGACAGCCTGTACCTTTTCAAAGGCTGATATTGGTCTTAATTGTGCCACAAAGAGTAGCTCAATTAGGCTCAGTGCTGCTACCAGTAGGTTGCATCTACATAATAACTTAGACCATATTTTAATTTCCTGAAATGTATGGAGTATTTAATATTTTAAGTCTCAAAACCTGCCTTTCTAGCATCTTCATGGACATTGTCACTCATACAGCAGCCCTGACTTGGGCTTGGGCTATGAATATGTTGGGGTTTTTTGTGTGAATGTAGTGAGATTTCATTTGTTACAGGCAAACAGCTTTCCTTTCTGTTTCTCTACCACAACCACCCTGACTCACAGCCCTTGCAAAGAGTGAAGTTGTCACATACTCAAACCCATTGGATCTCTTGCCTGAGATCTTGTTATGTTACAGTATGTTTTGCTTAATCATGAACATTTGATCTCTTCTGCTCTCAAAAGCCCATCAAAGACACTCATCAGATTTTTGAGAAAAACAGGCATGCTGGTAGGCTGTAAATACTGGAATATCATGGGCCATCTGGTGTAACTTAATGCAGAATCTCAGTGCTTCACCCACTGCTTGCAGAGCTTGTCTACAGACAAGTAGATCTATCCCAGACACTTGCACCTGTGCAGACCAGGTATCACAGGTGCTCCATAGGGTGCAAATGTCCTCAACTTAGTGAAGACTTCTGTAACAGAGATAGTCTTTTCTTTGATTTCTATGATTTCTGCATAAACAAAAAAGCACAAAACTTCTGAGCACTATTCAACTGTGAATTAAAGAAGAGGGCAAACAGTCCTTGATTAACATTCTAACAGAGTTTTTGGACATTTTATACACCCTGTGCTATCCAGCTGGAATATGTTTGTTGTGGCCCCATATCAGCTAGATAACAAGCTCATAACAATTTGTTGATAACAGACTGGCCGATTCATAAACTGCTTGTCACCATTTCATAAGTGATATATGAGTAACAGATTTAAATAAATTCAGTATATGAAATATTTGGGGAGCCAATAAATCTGACTTGCTTATGAATCTAGCACAACATCTCCTGCATTGTCATTCTGCTTTTTCACATTTTGCTAGGACCGTCTTTTTAGAATTTACTGTATATGCAAAACCAGCAGTGCAAGCAAGATGGCAAGCAGGTCATAAAACAGAGACACATGCCATCCCCTATGTATTAATAAGTTAGTGGGGATGGGAACAAAAGAAATGGAAAATAAACCAGGCCTCAAATTGTGCCAGAATGACAGAAATGATGTAATGCTCAAATTATAGTCCTTTGAAGTATGCTCTGAGTGAACTAAATACATAGCACATGGCAAAAAATGTGTGGCAAATGTTGTGGTAGAATTTGTCTTGATTAAGGCTCCATACGAAAAGATAAATCCTCCTAAGTAGGAACAGGACTTGAGTGAGTTGAAGCCAAATATTCAGCATGGCATTTGAGTTCAGGAAGTAAACTAAATATGAGTGTGCATAATGTATTAGAAATCACTGTATTGCATTAGGAAAATTCACAATGTCTATATACTTTTTGAAAATAAGATGTAGCTGTTGTTAAACTCACTGTTTAATGCTTTAAAAATCAAAAGTCATATTTATTCAGAGTGTATTCTTAGGATCACTAAAACATATTAAGACCTTTGTCACTTTGCGAGACCTGGTTTGTGTTTCTGACACAATTTCTATCATCTCTATTGAGAATACACTCGTACTGTGAGCATGGCAGAGAAAGAAGTTTCCAAAGTGGCTTTAGTATAAATTGACTCAGTTGTTCTGACCAAACCAGGGGTGAAAAACTGCTTTTATTGACTCTTGCTTATAGATTGGTCAGTCTTATGTGAATAAATGATTTAATCAAATATTATTTCATGTGAAGTAAGTGTAAGCCCTTAATTAAAAACAAAACACCAAGAAAAACCCCGCCACAACAAACTAAAAAAACAAAGCCCCCCAAAACCACAAACACACAAAAAACCCCAACCAAACAAAAGACATATCCAACCACAAAATCAACCAAACACAGAAACAAACACAAAACCAAACAAACAAACAAAACCACCACAGAAACCCTACAGTGATTCAGCTATATACTTTGAACAGTGTATATACCTTGAACAGCAGGACCAAAGCTGACATAGCTTCATATCTGCTATAAACCTGTTACCTGTGAAACACAGAAGAATGGATTTTAGTTCAAATGTTTGATATCCACAATACCTACTAATTGATATGATGATTTTTCCTATTACCTGGAGGATTTGTATCTAACACTTTGTATCAACACTTTGTAGCTGATAATTATGTATGTAATAGGAGATCTGAAGCTAGTCATACATTTTGCATCCAGTTGAGAAGGCAAGTAGAGCCAGATTTACCCCATCACTGCTGTTGGTCTTGACACTTCTTCCAAAGGTTTCATTTTTTGTGTTGATGTAATTCATGGATGATGGGGCCTTCTCCATGCTTTATGAAGGAACAATTATTCTCCCACATGTTTTTCAGAGTAATCTATCAGCTGATCTGATCTTAATAAAAACAGTTCTTCATCTTTGTTTGTTAATAATACTGGAGGTACTTGATTGTTGAGACGCATAAATTCAAAATTAACATGCTGCTCTTCATCCCCAACAAAGTCAGTAGAACTGGCTATGTTCTGTATATGTATATATTTGGTGCCTTAAAATAGAAGCTTGGCACTGGGAGAGCAAATATTAAAAAAAAATGTTTTGTGCTCTTCCATAGGGTTTTAGGGTCTTCTGTGGTCACATTTGCAAGCTTGTAAATTTTATACTACACTATTTCAGTAAAGCGTTTGTTAGAATATACTAGTAAATGAAGATTTGAATTTTGGCTAATTCAGAATGTTCAGGATGCAACTTTTTGCTGGTATAAATCAGCATAGCTCCATTTAATTTAGTAGAGTCACCAAATTTGAAATGCCTAGTAATATAGCATTAAACATTTAATTATTTGGGAAATCTACTTCTCCATACTTAGTACATAGCTAAAAGTCTGGCATACTGTTTACAGGGCTACATGTAACATGGGACAGGGGGAGATGTGATTGTGAACCAGAGGAGTCAAGGATACTTGGTCTGGTAAAAAATTATCATATAAGGTGGTTTTGTTTCTGCATTTTAGCCTATATACAAACAAGAATTAAGAGGTGCTGTAAAGGTTTCCATTCTATTGTGCCTGAAAACTCCAGAGAAGGTGGAAAATGTGAAAAAGATCCAAAACAGAACGCATGTACTAACTATTCATTCTGGAACCTTCAGTTAGATGTAGTTCCTTTTTTTCGGGTATTTTTTTTCTCTAATACCAATGCCATGTTTCTTTACAGTAGAAATACATTTTTATGTTAAAAAAGTTAAGAGATTTAGATAGAATTCTTCTGAGTAGCTCAGGACTAAATCATACAATCATAGAATTGTCAGGGTTGGAAGGGACCTTAAAGATCATCCAGTTTCTTACCCCTCTGCCATGGGCAGGGACATATCCCACTAGGTCAGGTTGCTCACAGCCCCATCTATCTTGGGCTTAAAAACTTCCAGGTATGGGGCTTCCACCACCTCTCCAGGCCACCTGTTCCAGTGTCTCACCACCCTCATGGCGAAGGACTTTTCCTAATGTCCAATGTGAATTGACCCATCTCTAGTTTTAATCCATTCCCTCTAGTCCTTCCACTACTTTAGGAGGTCACTAAAGTCTGTCACCAGCTTTTTTGTAGGCCCCCTTAAGATACTGGAAGGCCACAATTAGGTCTCCCTGGAGCCTTTTCTCCAGACTGAACAACCCCAACTCTCTCAGTCTGTCTTCATAGGAGCAGTGCTCCAGCAGTGCTCCAGCCCTCTGATCATGGCCCTTCTCTGGACATGTTCCAGCATGTCCATATCTTTCATGTAATAGGGGCTCCAGAACTGTGTGAAGTACTCCAGGTGGGATGTCATGAGAGTGGAGCAGAGGAAGATTCACCTCCCTCAACCTGCTGGCCATGCTTCTCTTAATGTGACCCAGTATATGATTTGCTTTCTGTGCTGCAAGTGCACACTGCTGGCTCCTGTTGAGCTTCCTGTACACCAGTACCCCCAAGTCCTTTTCTTCAGGGCTGCTCTCAAGCCAGACACTGCCCAGCCTATATTGGTGTTTGGATTTCCCTGACCCAGATGGAGAACCTTGCACTTGGTCTTGTTGAACTTCATGATACCATGGACAGTGAGAAAGTGGCACCGGGACTGAAGTGACAGTGGTTACTCAGAGGAGGAAGACTGTGCTCCCAGAACCCACCCAAATGGATATTGGTATCCAGGACACAGGCTGTGAGGAATGCCACAGCCTTTCACTGGCAATAGGAGGCAATGCTGACTATGGCTGCGTGTGGTGTGAGCAGATTAATGACGTACTCAGCTGGGTGGAACAGCTCCAGGATAAAGTGATGGAGCTCAGGGAAGAGGTGAGTAGATTGAGAAACATCAGGGAGAGTGAGAAGGAAATTTACTATTTCTACAAAAGCAGAATGGCAGGTGACTCTTAGTGGAACAGAGGATTCTTTAGTCAGGGAGGTAAATCCTAGAGGAGCAGAGGATTCCATAACCTCTCATCAGCAAGCACCTCAGCATTCCCATTGTAACCCACCTGACAAAGGTCAATGGGAGTAGGTCTCTGCCAGACAAAACAAATGGAAAAAAAAAAGCATGTTCCTTTAATAAGCACATCACCCTTGCAAAACAGGTATGGGGCTCTGCAGGAGGAACTGGTCGAGAGCAAGGATGAGGGCTCACAAAAGCCATTAGAGCCACCAGGATCAACCCTCCTCAGGCCAGCTATCAAAACTGACCCTAATAAGAGAAATTGAAGTGTCATTTTTGTAGGTGACTCCCTACTGAGGGGAGGAGAGCGGAGGGCCCAATATGCAGACCGAACCTGCTTCACAGAGAGGTCTGCTGTCTCCCTGGTGCCCATGTAAAGGATGTTGTAGGTAAACTTCTCACCCTTGTGAGTCCTTCAGACTATTACCCGCTTCTGGTTTTTCAGGTGGGAAGTGACAAAGTAGCAATAAGAGGCTCACAATCAATTAAAAGAGATTTCAGGGCCTTGGGACAGCTGGTAAAGGGATCAAGAGCTCAAGTTGTGTTTTCCTCCATCCCTCTAACATCAGCTATAGATGAGGGAATATATAGGAAGAGCCAACAGGTCAATTCATGGCTCCAGGACTGGTGTTGTAGACAGGACTTTGGAGTTTATGATCATGGCTCAGTATATGAAACATCAGAACTGTGAGCAGCTAATGGGATGCACTTGTCCCAGAGAGGGAAAAGGATTCTTGGGCAGGACTTGGCAGGGCTCCTTGACAGGGCTTTAAAATAGATTTGAAGGGGGAAGGGGTCAATAATTTCATGCTTGCCTGTGACAAACAGTGGGACAATACATCATGGGCTGAGGGATGGAGTCCTAGTAAGGGCTGTCAACTTGTTGCTCTGAGGAAAGCCAGTGATAATGCACTGGGACCCCCCCATAGGAGTCAAAGGGGATTTGCACAAGAGGGTGATACAGACAGTTCAGCTGAAGTGCCTCTGTGCAAATGCATGCAGCTTGGGTAATAAACAGGATGAATTAAGGGCCACTGTGCTGCTGGAAAGCCATGACATAGTGGCTATTACTGAAA
>JANHFX010028088.1:0-20538 GCA_027560015.1 Chloroceryle amazona
CCGTGCCCTAACTGCCAACATTTCCCCCCTCCCTATGCATAACTAAGTTAGCAAAAATATCTAGTTCTATACTTTATTATAATCTTAAAATATATATATATATCATAAGCTTGAGCCAGCAACAGTCCAGCACACTAAATAGATCCACTTGAAAGAAATTAAGCAAGGCCAACATCTTTCTCAGCAACCATATTCCCCACATTTGCTTAATTTAAATGGAGCTACATCTGTTGAAGGTTTCATATTTTTATTGTTCCTATTATGCTTATATATAATATAAGCATTCATATAATAGGTAATATATATTTAGATTTTTTTTTTTATTTAAGGGAATATACAGATAGTTCTCATTCTGAGAAACATACTCAGCAAGTTCAAAGCAGAAAACAGATGGTTGATGGGGGAGAAGATGCATGTCATGCTCTTCTACTTACAGAGAGTCTGGTTTACATCTGGGAGTATTTGACACTGTTAAGTGGTATTCAGGATTAGTGATTGTTACAGGCAGAAACTGTTCACTTGACACAGTAAGCTTTGGATCATCAGAAGAAAATAGAATCAGTACATGCTTAGACTCTGCTGTGCTCTTTTGTATTTTGGTTTAATTGTATTGTCAGGATCAGATACCAGTCATAACCACTCTTGTTCAGTAGATGACTCTTCCCTTCTCTTAAATATGCAGTAGTCCAGGCAATGCTGCAGAGGTCTGCACACATCTGAAAAGGCTGATTCAAGTCTTTTACCCAACCTCCCATTCCTTACTGTGCTCATTAGTAAGGTGCTTACAGTATTTACACAGTATTCATCTAGACTGAATGGTCTGTATTCAGGGCAAGGCTTGCACTGGAAAGAGCATTTTTGTTGTTGACAAAAAGTTTCTTAGTATTTGCAAATGGAAGGAAGATGTAGGTTCTCTATGGTTCTGAACTCTGCTTCAGTAGACAGCAAAATTAGACATGAAAAATTGCTATTCTTCCTGAGGAAAGAGAAATTAAGCTAGGACACCTTCTGGAAAGGACTATGAAGCCTAGTAATGAAGACCTGCAAAGGTGTCTCAGGATTAGCTCTCACTGTGGTCCTGGTAGCAGGTTACCATCTAAAGAATGCTGTTGTAATGGGGATTCGGTATGCAGGTGATGGTTTTGTCCTGGCTAATTTTCAATGACCACATAAAATGCTGTTACTGCATTGATGAGATCAGCTCATGACTGAAAAGCTGCTGGAGCTGCACCTTAGGTGTCTGGCAGCACTGTAGTCTTTAGCAACTGAACATGCTTCACATCCTTAATGCTGTCCCCGTAAGTGGAAGCTGCATGCAGTCCCACTGAGGCATCCTAAATAACATGTTCTGCAAATCAGGGCTGGCCAAGACACTAGTGCCACACATTGAGGAGCTGTTATATGTTCTACTTACTTAAAGCAGCGATGTATCTACCTGGTCATGAAGACCAACAGGTTTAAAAAAAATGCCCATCTTTCCAGAACACATTCTAATTCAAGGATATTAGACATGCCCTAGTCTTAGACATGTGCTGTTGCTCTCCAGGTAGGCCCAAGCTATAAACAGGGACTGTCTTTAATGTCAGTTCCATGGTCTGGCTTTTAAAGGACATGTATAAGTTTTTCCTCTTGTCAGGAACAGCAGACTTTTCTTAGCATACAGAAAGTTCGTATTTATAGTTTGGCTAAGACAGAACTTTTCTGTGGTCAGTCATATGCTGTGAAGCAAAATACATGACATTGTGCCATCACAGACTGCAAGTGTAACCACAACTGTATGCTCACAAACTATGAGCAGAATATTGCCTTCTCTTTTCTAAAGTGGAAATAAAATATATTTCCTCCATGGGGAGACAGAGGACCACATACAGGAGAAATTTTTCATTCATTGTGGTGATTATTTGGAAGGTAATCCACTGCTGAGGGAATTAAGGTTTTAGAATTAAATAATCTGGAAGAAATGCAAGAAAGATGGTTATGTAATTGACATTATTTCATGCATAAGCAGTTTTGGTGTTTCCATCTCATAGATTAGTATGCTATAGTTCATGGAAAATATTTCAGTATTTTTCCTGGGAGTTGCTGGTAGAATTTACTGAGGCAGAAAGTTAAAAATCTTGCTTCTGAAATTTTTGCATTCCTGGATCTTGTCTAAAAAGCTAGAATATCTTAGAGAATCTTGTTGTAGAGGATAAGTAGCACTCAATTCAGCAGCCAACTTTATCTTTTATATTTGAAATATCAGTATCTGGTGCTCTCACTTTTTTTGATTTTTACTGAAGGGCGTATCTTGCTTACATACTGGCAATCAGAAGCTCTCCTGGTCTGCGTTAGCATATAATATTTATATATGTTTTATTCATTTCCTTTTAAAAGTTTAGAGCAATGGAGCTTTTATGGAGTTTGCATAATGTATAATATGATAATGGTTAAGGCAGAAGTTTCATTATGGGTCGAAAACTAAGATACTTTTCAAGGCTTTTGGAAATACCTACAGTACCTTTCTCCTTCAGTTTCAGATGGCAGCAATGCGATTGGAACTGAAGAGAACAGTTTCGACCGCAGCTATGTAAAAAAGAAATTGGAACATGGTCTTTCAAGAATATGGCAGGTATGATTTTTGATTTTTATTCCTAAATATTTATCTCCTTCCACCCCATATTGATTACAGTTATATTTATACTGGACTTAAAGAAATCTCTCCAGGTTGTTTTGTTGCTGTTGTTGGGTGATTTTTTTTTTTTTTCTTTTTTAAATGATTCATTTTGAGCTAAATATATCAAAACTATGAAAATGAATTTCCATGACTCAGTTAGTCCTTGGTCGCTATGCTTACAAAGTCAGTCAAGACACCCAAACACAGTAACACAACTTGCAGCCTGATTCCACTTCTCCCAAACTGTAGACTGCCGCACAATCTATTTTCCTCTTACGTGTTTCTTTCTGTTAGCACAGTCATATACTGCTTTATGTTTCTGGCACGACCGTAGCTACGGAGAACCTGAAGTCTTGTGAACCTGCCTGATTTCACAATATTAGTGATCCTACTGATGGTTCAGTTTGATGTGCAGTGACACCCCAAATGTACGATAAAAAAGCTGTAAACCTTTTCCATGGCTGAATTATAATCCAAAGCTCTGTTTGTACGGTGACAGTAAAGCATCTAGAATTGACCTTGTGTTATAGAGTGTTAAGAAAACTGATGATAGTATTATTTTAGAAGGTCAGTGAGAAATTATTCATGTTACAGAAAATGGAGTTCTGCTTTGCGTCCCCCAAAAAAGTTAGAAGTGCAAAGAAACCAGAAGATGCTAATGAACCAGATTCAGCTTTTTATCTTTAGTGTATTAAGTATAGAAAAATTTGCTTGTGTTTTGTAGGATGTTCAACTGAAAGTGAAAACGTATCTTCTGGGAACAGATCTGTCTAACTTCAAATACGATGACTTCATATTTGTGCTTGATGTTACCAGCAGGTATACTGATGTGATTATGAGACCACGTAATACATATCCACAAACTTGAACTCTGATAAGGCAGCACAGTTAATTAAAGCTGGTACTTGCATTCTCATGCCAACTTTGTTCCTATCTACTGATAGTTTGAGGAGCTCATCTTCTTTATGGGGGTGTCTGTGAGTGAGTGCCAGGCTCTCTTTCTTGCTACCTGCTCCAAGGCTGTACTTGGGAGAAGTGGCATAAATTGCTTTGCTTCATAAGTGTGACATGATTTCAGTATTGTCCACCTTAAAGACTTAAGATGTGCAGATCTAACAATTTTGGTGTTTCGAAAAGCTTTTAAAGGGACTTTAATCCAGAGCAGGAAAATGTGTTACCGCTAACCTGTACAGCATTAGATCATTATGTTTTGGTAATAAAATAATGGATTCAGAGTATGGACTGTACAGCTTGTCCTACGTAATGGTTCTCAAAAAGACATTATTTATGGCTCTTTATGTATGGGACATTACAACAGGATTTGGAGGGAAATGAGACATGAACTAATGAGGGAATGAGTGAAGTGTTTGCAACTTAACTTGGGTGCTCTGCTTTTACAGAGATACATGAATGATCATGGTAATGACTGAGGATTGTAATTCAGACTGGAACAGCAGTATTATTAAATCAATAAATACTTCTAAACTTTGTTTTATTGCTATAGGCTGATGCAAGTTGGAGAAGAATTTTGTGGCAGTAAGTCTGAAGTTTTGCAAGAATCTATCAGAAAACAAAGTGTTAACTATTTCAAAACATACCACAGGTGAGACTACTATATATGCAGTGGATTAACCTAGTGGCACTTTTGTTGTTGTTGTTGTGTTTAACTTCAGATGCTTTCCAAAGGAATTCTATTGCATAGTCCTGCAGTCAGGTTGACAGATAGTGGTTGTTTCAGGATGAGAATAGGACTCAGAAGCCTGGAGAAAGGGAGAGAGCAGAGAAGCCTTTGCTTTCGCTATAGTTGTGAAAACTCTAGTTCTGCAGCAGGCAGATAAACATAATTCAGAAAATTGAGGAAATTACAAGTTAAGGAAAACTAATGGAATATGTATAGAAATATATTTTTTATTTTAATAACTTGGTGTTTTTATTAAGATAATATTTCTTGTAATTCTTTTGAAAATAAAAGGAAATACTTATCAGTAAGTCTCAAATTATGTGAACCTTTTAATAATTTTCATGTGGTTTATGTTGTGTGTCTATTATGAAAATGAATTGGCAGATGTTTTCATCCTGGAAAGGAAAAACATAAGAAGCCCTTTCTCCCAGCTATATCCCTCAGGTTGTTTTTATAGAAAAGCTTTAAGCATCCTGCCTTTTCAGATCAAGCTAGTGTGGCTTTCACTACCCTTGTCTATTTAATTGGAGGGGGGGGAGGGAAAAACCTAGTCTTTTTAAGGATTAATTTGTACATAAAAGCTCCATATTGCTAAAATGCTCAGGGTCCAGTAATAATCAGTTCTTTGATTATGTAATTTGACATATGTGGCCTCCTGGGCTGTGTGGTGTTTTAGAGAACTCCTAACACAGAGAAAGCATTCAAAAGGACCTGGTCATATCATTCAAAGCGTAGAAGAGCAGTGTAATACTACAGTGTGCCTTAAGACTTTTCTGGGTAAAAGTTAATTAATTTGAAAAATTAGAATGGGCTTTTGTCACAGAACATCAGTAAGGTGGTTTTTAGAATGTAATTTACTTTTTGTTCTGATACATTTGTATAAATGTGCATCTGATTACTGGAGCATTTCAGAGAATAAATGCATCAGACCTTCCAAGTGTGCCACTTTATAGACTTGTTTGCTGGTGAAAATAAAGAGCATTTGTTTAAGAACTTTGACAGTGCCTTGATTTCAGCTTTGAAATAATACAAAAACTGGTGCTCTGTGGCTTTTGAATGTTTTCTATTACTTTTGGTTTAGTCTTCCTCTCAAAGAATTTTAATCTGCTGATTTTCACAGCAGATCTATCTGTTGTTTCTGTTGGTTTTGCTGCTGGAAGATCTGCAAGCTACAGGTACTCAGTACCTTGAAAGTAGCGCTTGAAGTCTATTTGCATTTAACTGGTGCATTTAAATAGACAGAGCAAAATTGTTCATAATTTGACAAATTCCTCATCTTGTTGAGGCAAGAAAATATTAATTGTAATGGTGATTATAGTTAATTATTGAAACAGTGGTATTTCTAGAATATTTTACTCCCTAATTAGAAACCTAATGCATAATTTACCAACTGCTAGTTTTTAATCAAAATGGTATACCTTATATTAAGAAGACAAGATATAGCAATTTGACCTCAACAAGCTGTCTTTGCTATATGAGTTCCTGATTATATGGCAAAAAGATTTTCTTTATTAAAGGTATTTCTGCCAGTATCTGAATGGAGGCTTTTCTAATGATTGAAAACATAACAGAAACAATTTTTAGAGATGCAGTGGCTTGATTATGTTTCCCTACTATGTTTTCTCTGTTGGTATTAGTGCCAAGGTAAAATTAAGCTATGGGAAAAAGTACAGCTTAGGAGGTAACTTTAACTTTCTTCTCTTCTGAAAATTTGAGATGTCTGTAGAACATTAGTTCTTTCCACTTCCTTTTGGTACCTGTTGGCTTCAGTGTGCTTGAAAGGAGCATCTACCTTTTGTGGGCTCATGGAAGCCGTTCTAGTGCTAATAGAGTGTTTGCATATGTTGGTATATTACTATCTGCAGTTTACATAGAGGAAAAAAGGTCCAGTATTACTTCATAATCATAGATGTTTCTCTCCATTTTGTAATAGTTTTGACAAAAAGATGTGTTTCCAAAGTTCAGAGATGGACATTCTTTGAGAATTTCTCCAGAGGTGTCTTAAAACGTATGCCATGTCAGTAGCCACTACTTTCAGGTGGTCTGTCAGTTGAAAGAATGAGTTTAAATATCTGTTTTCAAGTTTGACTTTTTATGCAGTTTTTGAAGGTGTTTTTCACTGTGTAGGTTAAATATTTGTCTTCCTGATTTACTCTGGCTTCCAATTAAGAGTATTCATTTGTTGTGTTTCAGAACCCGTCTTGAAGAATTAAGAATGTTTTTGGAGAATGAGACCTGGGAACTTTGTCCTGTTAAATCCAGCTTTAGTATTCTGCAACTACATGTACGTTCTATGAATAACAGATAGAAATGTATTAATACTTTAACAGCTAAGAGTCCAGGTGTTCTGAGAAGTAGTAAGATCCATGAACTACTATGCAGATGTTTTTAATGGTTTCTAAAACCCCCAAATTTCACTTCATGACATTGGAATCTTAAGATTTGAATGCTTCTAAAACAGTAGTGTTCCTGTTTCGGGCAGGTAGAGGTTTACAGAAGATGCTAAAGTTGGAAGCATAGTGTTAGCCTTTATTTTTCATGTTTTAATTTGCTGTTAATGTCAGTTTGCCATTTCTAAATTATTTATCTGAGAGTAAGATGCTAAAATATGAGTGCCTAAATGTAGTCCCATGAACCCTCGCGAGCTTGTACCAATTCTGGCATCTGTTTCTGGAAACGTGGGTCATACTGGCTCATTTGGAGAGGAAAAAGTTTGTTCTTCTGTGGTGAAGACCAACTGAGAGCAAGAAATTGGTGTGCTCACCTGTTCTCCTAAAGTGATGTGAAATTGGTTTGAGAAGTAATAAATTTTTAAAAGAACTTTTTAAAAATAAAATATTAAGAAAAAAATTCAGCTTTAGCGAACTTCTACTTAACTTGTATAAAGAGAACTACATTTCTGATAGCATTTAGCTGTTGTTTTATCTTCTAATTTCTGTGAAATAAAAACCCCTCATTTTTCACCTAGTTTTAGACAGTGAATACTTTCAGAATGTAGGAGATATATTTCATGTCATCACCTAAGCCTGTTAAAATTAGAAAGATGAGCAGTACACGGTTGCTAATTTCAAGGGTAAGATGCATGAAAAGCATGTTTATCAAGCTTTGGCTAAAAGTTAATTGTCACATTAGTTGTTCACAGGTTTGTTGTTATGCTCTGTTATGCTGATCTTATGGAACTGGAATCATAATAATGCAGAAACTGTATTGTTGGTCATTAAAATTGTACTTTTGTTCCTCTTAATAGGAATTTAAATTCATGGAGCAGTCACGTTCCCCATCTGTGTCACCTAGTAAGCAGCCCGCTTCAGCAATTTCAATGACTGTAACGTTATTTGAGCAGTACTGTAACGGAGGAAACCCGTTTGAAATTCAGGCGGACAGCAAAGATGATGAGACAGAAGATGTGTTAGCTTCCAATGGGGTATGGAGTGTTTCAGAAAAAAAAAAAAAAAGTAAAAATGAGAAATCAAAAGAAAATCTTACTCAGGAAATGATGATTTATTTTGTGTATCGGTGATGGCAAAATGTCTTCATACAAGGATCAGTTAACCACAGTACTGTGTAAAATCTCAAGCCACTTTATTTCTTTAGTTAGGTAGGTTGCTTTACCTTTACCAGTGCCTAAAAGCCAGAGATCCTGTTTAAAGTTCAGTTTGTTTTTCAATGAATCAATATTTTTTTTCGGCTGAAGTCAAGTGTTGTTGAAAGCTAGCAAGCCATGTTTTACTCTAAATTAATATTTTTCCAGGGGTTTAAGTTAGCTTTCTTTGCAGAAGTAATTTTGTCTTTTTAAGACTGAATTTCTGGCTTCTTAGTAAAGAACCACTGTGGATTGCTGCTTCTATTGTGTTCATTCATATTTACATGATTTGCCATCGATTATAGGATGTCAAGTAATACAACAGAGCATGCTGCCTTTTCACATCAGTGAACTAAGAAAGATTGCATGGTTATCAATGTTAGACTTATATGTGCAGATGAGCATCTTAAGCAAAGATGAATGCACTGCAGGACATGCTGAAAACTGCAGAATTCCATGGTACTTTGTAGAAACCCACTCTGAAAGCTTTTTGAGAATTTGGGTAACTGTTCCGTAGATACTTGCTAAAATAGGGGTAATGGTTTTAAATAAGAAAGGAGTGGATTTAGATTAGAAATAAGGAGGAAGTTCTTTACCATGAGAGAGTGGAGCACTGGAACAGCTTGCTCGGGGAGGTGGTTGAGGCCCCATCCCTGGAGACATTCAAGGTGAGGCTTGACAGAGCACTTGTATGGTACTAAAACTTTGCACACAAGTTAGAGTTGCTGCTTCATTCTTTCCACTATTAATGTCTTACACTGCAGAATCTGTTTCAAGTAAAATTTAAATTTAAATGACATCAACTTCTTCTGCACTAAGCTTTTGCTTCAATAATTGTGAAATTATTTGATGGAAAAATTAGGTAGCAAATCATGATGAACATGATGGAGATACTGTTTTGTTGGCTTTTGCCAACCTGAAGCATCTGCTGCCTAGCAGACTGCTATGAATAAATACCCTCTTCTGCCTTCAATCTTATATTACTTTTTACCCCTTTCCTCTAATAATGAATGTATTCAGAGAAAAAAAAAAAGCAGCTTTAGCTTTCTGTATAAATATAGTGTTTAGAGTACAAACTCTGCATGCAGTGATAGTTACACAGAAACTGTCATGCGAGACCAGCAGTGGTTCTCTTACAGCATCTCACCTCTGGTAGTGGTTAGCACAGACACTGCAGGCTCTTAAGAGGTAGTTGGTCCTGCAAGTCTTACTAGGACACTTTCTAGTTTTGTAACTACATGAATTACAAAATGGGATGGTTTTCCTCTATTTGTTCAGAATTCTTTTGAGAAAAAGGCAAAAGAAACCACCCCCACCTCTGTTCACAGAATCACAGAATGTTAGAGGTTGGAAGGGACCTCCGAAGATCACCAAGTCCAACCCCCCTGCCAGAGCAGGACAAAACTCAAGCAGAATATTTCTTTATTGTAACAGAGTAATGTTTTTTTCCAGAGGGTTATCTGTTATCTTCATTGCCTTATTTCCTCATGAAATGCAGTATTTCTAATGAATTCAGCCATCTAATTATCCTGGGTGAAAGTTTCTTTTTTATTCAGAATTGGTTTCTAGCCATTGGAAAAACTCTCTGTATGTAAAGGTTACTGTTTTCATACTGAATGTTCATTACTGTCTAGTTTTTGGAGGTGTGTGAGGCTAAATCACAGCCAGAGCTGAAGCTGCTTAAGACAGTAAGCATTAGTTTCTTAGGAAAGGATTGCCTCATGTTTTGCATACAGGTGCTGCTGTCACTGCAAACACTTTGGCAGGAGTGGGGTTCTAGTAAAAATCACTGTCAGGATGCCTTACTCTTTCTCTGCTGGGGCTGAGAGCAGCTGCCTCAGCAGTTGGGCCATGGCAGGCTGTGATTTTGGTGAAACAGGCTAGAGGGAGTCATGATCCCATGAATTAGTAGGTTAGTGTGTCACATATGTAGCAAAGACCATGTTATGGTTTCCCTGTCTTTAATTTTGAACATTTAATAGCCTTGCACACTGTCACAGACTTTGAAGGCTGGCTGCACTGTCCTCTTTTTCAAAGCTATGTGCCAATTTAGTGTTCTTTATTAGTGAAAACTTTAATACATTTTAAATGGATAAAATCTGATTTTGTGCGTGGTGAAGAGCTATAACAAATTTTGTCTTTCCTTTAACAGAGGAACAGAATGTTCTGTGTGGAAAAAGTGAAATACCAATGATATGATTTATTATACATTTTTCTTGTGAAATCAGGTTAGATTTAGAGGCACTCATGTTATTTATTTATTTTTTAACCTTAAATGTAGTGGTATTTGGAGAATGTAAGAATAGTGTATAGAACTAAAATGTGAAGCTAATTTTCAGTTTGATCAATATCATTTAAAATTGATTATGGAGGATGATGCTTTTGATTTTTTTTTTAATTCCCACCTTGTGGAAATCAGTTGTGGGGAATATTTCCTGGTTTTGACGTGTTTCTAGCAACGCTGTGTGTAAGCAGGTTTGTTCCATATGGTAACTTGGGTTTAATGCATTGGAGAGTGGGAGCTAACTGTTTTTAATAATGAAAAATGTTAAGTAAATCTGAAGTGTTGAGAGTGCAGATGATGGTATTCAACAATGCTAAGAAGGCACTTACTTGGTTTTCATCAGTGTTGGCATTGACTTAGTCACTGGAAGGATAAAATCCTTTCCAAAAATCTTTGCGACCCAGAGAAGTATTATGCACATTTGCATAGGGAATAGAGGCACAGGATAGGTTCATCTAACCTCCATTACCAGCTGATCCCAACTGCTGATACACAGAAAGAATGCTTTTTTTAAAAAAAAAAAACAACAAAACAAGCCAAAAATAAAACCAAAAATAAACAGGTGTATTTTTTTTTTATTTTTTTTTTTTCTTTTTATCCTTTACATGGAAACAGAAATAACTTGCTTAAGTAGTGTGGGATAAGATTTCTTCAAAGGTTTTATGTTTCAGCTTCTTGACTGACCAGTTAAAGTGGAGGCATGTTTTCGCACTTAAAATTGAAATTATTTCAGATGGAGGTTGCAAAGTTTTATTTCCAGAGAATACAGACATGTTTCCAGATATTTCAAGAAATGGCATAACCAGGGCATAAGCAATTTATTAACTTGTCAAATGATCTGTAGGGTAGTAAGAACTGTCAGGATTTATTTTCAGAATTGTAAAGTCTTTTTAACTGCTTAGTTGTTGCACTTCTGGACAGCAGGCCTCTGGATCGAGCCGCCTCAGCTCTGTATCTTCAGCTTCAGTGAGATACTTCATGTCCCTTTTCTGTAGTTCCCTAAAATATCTCTGCTGCAATGCAGTTAACTTGAATTTTGTAAAACTCTTCAACTCTAGCGAATCTTACCACTGTCCTATGGGTCTGTTTGAGCCAACTGCCTGAAAACTTGTGAATTGATTATTGCTACGAGATATATGAATTCCCTTTAGTACATTAAAGTTTTACTGCAGGCTGTGGAATATTCAAAATGGATTTACAAGGTCTCCTTAGGTCAAGGTCACTATTTAGTAGTTGTGAGCTACTTCTCACATGCTTTAAAATGGTGGTATTTTTTTCTCCAGCTCATTAACAGAATTAGGTTGAGGAAACCATGTAAAAATCAATTTTCTCAAAACTCTCTTAATCTATGATGTTAAGAGAGTTAATATGTGAACTGTCAGATTCTTTCCTATATCAATATAGAACTAACAATTTGAGGTCAATTTATCATTTTACTATCACTGGCTTTTAATTGAATTGGCAGGTAATTTATTATATATTAATGCATAATAAGTGGTGGTAATTTTCCATGCTAATGTTCCAGCCAAGTTAAACTATGACTCTTTGCCCTTAATGAAGCCTAAACTCAGCTTGTTTTTTTTAAATAAAATGAGCTGCTTTCATTATAGCTTTCCTTTGTCTGAAATTTTCATGAGGTAGAAGTTTTTCCTGTGAATTCTAATGAGCAGAACATTTCTTTTTAGGCTGTGTCTCATACTGCATACTTTTTTTCCATCTAATCCATTTTTGTTCTAAATTTGTTTGTATTGTGGGCTTCTTCATTCTACAATATACTGCTTTCATAGCACTAGGCTTTAAAGGCCTCCATAGCTTGGGGCTGGGCTCAGGAATTGCCATGAAAAAAATATATTTCCTGGTGCATTTTGGGTGATTGTGAGACTGGCATTACCTTAGCGTATCTTCCTTGTTTTTTTGGCTCTGGGGTATGGTTCCATCCTTTAAAAAACCCTGCTGTTTCTTAACGATCCTGGAATCAGACTGTCGCTGTCGTGTCATTATTGGCTTCTTGAATAAAATGGCTTTAGAGCAGTGCACTCATTAATGAAAAGTTAAAGGGAAAGGTATTGTGGTCTCTCCTCAAGTGCATTCTGGAGCCTGATGGTATATCTGTAGTTGTGAATAGTATTTCTCCACATAACTCATACTCTAGTAATAATAATAATACACGTCCACCACAAAAATCCTATATTGTATTAAATGTTATAGCCTGTGTTGCTTTTTTTCCAGATATCACTTGTGTAGACTCAAACCTTCCATCCTTGAATTGAAAATAATTCTCGTTCAGTCTTTGAAATGCTATTCAACAACTGAACAGAGTGAAACAGTTTCAAAAACATAATAAAAAAAAAATAATGCAGCAGAATGTTTGGAGAGAGAAGTTGTCTATAACTTCTTAAGCCTCTTATTTTTCAAACGATGCAATTAACATCAAAACTTACTCAGTATAGGAAGGCACATCTCAAGGCTGGTATATGTGGTTAGTTTATCTATGCATTCACACTTTCCTCAGGCTTATTCTGGAATAATTTGTGGCATTTGTGACAAATGAAGCAAATGGTGCATGAGGTTTTCTTCCATCAAAGAGGAATCATTTCGCTGATAACTAGATAAATATTTCAAATACCAGATTCTCATGCCTTTAACTAGATAAAGTATGTTGTATATTTAAAAAAAAAAAACAAAACAAAACCAAACCCAAGAACCAGCACATGCAAGTAAATATTAGCATGCCCCAAACACATAAACAAGTTTTCTGAGAAAGCAACGGGGAAAAAACCTCACAAAATATGTTACATCTAGCTCCCACTGATTTATTACACTGATACAGTTGAAGTCTATCATTAGAGTGTTTCTTAGAATAATATAGTACATTGTGGGTTTTGGTTTCATTGTAGTTTTATTTCTTGGAGGAGAGTTTGGGTTGCAGAATCCTTTTCCTTGCTTGCTCTGCAGTTTTTGTTTGTTCTATGTACAATGCAAAGTTTGTATCATACTGGTATATACAGAGTTTTCCTTCTTGCTGTAGATAAAACAGCATACAGCTGAAGAAAGTAAGTGCAGAAAAAATATTGAGAAAAAAATTACATGGTAATTACAGCTAAAAATACTTATATTTTAGTAGTAGCATTTAACTGCTTATTGTTTTTCTGAAGTGTTTGTACTTAACCTATTAGAAACCAATGTGATTTTGACTAAGTGGTTGAAAAACTCTGGTGGAAATGTCTTTTGGAGTGCACTAAGTTCAATTTTACAAACAATTGTAAGTTGTTCTTTTGGTGATTTGTTTTGTGTTTTTTTTTTTAAATGTGTACAATATAAATAAGTATTTTTGTGAAGCAATAATTTAGTCCTTGCATTAATAATTAAGGATTGCGTGGTGGCAATCTTTATTTATTGCCATTGGACAGATACATGTTGAGGTTTTATTACTGTTTTTTCAGATTGTATAGCAAATAATAATAATAGCTCAGATACGTGGGTACTTGGTATGGCAACAAGAAAGCAAAAAAATAGTGGCTGGAAGAAATAGGATGATGCAAGTATTTACTCTTAATCAACATCTGAGAAAAGAAGTTTGTTTAGAAGTACACGTACAAATGGCTTTCTCTAATTTACCTATTTCATTTTTAATGAACGCTGGCAGCAGCCTTTCACCCAGCAAATTTAGTTGTATCCTGATGGAGGTAAAAGCCAAGAAGAGACCAAAATGCCACATTAAATGAATGTCAATGCTATAAGGAGAATAATGGCAGTCAATTTGTTCTTTCTTTCTTCTACTTTTTTTTTTTTAACAGTATGAATCAGATGAACAGGAAAAAAGTGCTTATCAAGAGTATGATAGTGACAGTGATGTTCCTGAAGAGTTGAAAAGAGATTATGTGGATGAGCAGACAGGAGATGCCCCTGTGAAAAGGTAAGTAGGCCATGTGAGTCCTTGGTCTCATTTACATGCTTTTCATCTCGGTACTGTAATTAGTTCATTTTCTTTTTAATCTGTGCCCTACAACGATGGAATATTAATCAAATGATGTTTATGCTACCTGCACAGTTAGAAAGGCTCAGCACTTAGAACTCTGGAATGGGGAGGAATGATAAATTGCTCATCAGTATTGCAGAAACAAACTTTGTAAAGCAAGCGTTAGATGTGAACTGAAGGTTCTTCTACAGCTGCTGTTGTGCATTCGTATTTCTGTTGTGTAAAAAGCAGTTGCTTGCAGACAAATGACTTGAGGATTGGGCTTCCGCACAAAACCAGTAAACTTATATAGATTAAAAAGAAATTAAGAAATTCTTCTGTAGCTTGAAGGCAGTAATTTTGAATTTTAATTTATCTTTATCTTTAATAACATATATACACACATGAATATACATGTTACATTTTGATTAATATATATAACTTTATTTTTTTAGATATTCATATAAATGAAAGCCAACTACATCGCCTTTAAAAGAATCTAAAATTCAAATCTATTTCTAGGACACTGTACTACTTAGCTGTCCATTCAGACTTTGTGAAGCAGGCTAACATTACTTGTATCTAGAGGACTGCAGGACAACTATAAAGTCATCACTTGGGTCAAATGTATTTTTACAAAAGAACTCTTCAGGATAAGATATTGTTAGAATTTTTGGAAGAATACTGTTTTGAGGTAGGGCAGCTGACAGATTTCCCTTACAGAGTCATAGAATATCTTGAGTTGGAAGGGAACCATAAGGATCTTTGACTCCAAGCCTCTGCTTCTCACAGGACTGCAGTTTTAAAAAACTTTCATGTCTTTTTAAATTAATCTCCCTCAAAATTGTTTCCATTTCCAGACAGTAATTTTCAGCTGTAGTTTACTAATCTGTCCCTTTATTGTTGTGACTTGCATTTTTTTGTACTTCATAAACTATGAACTGCAGTCAGAGGGGTTAAAATTATTGCTGAGGCCAGGCAGGCCTGCAGAACTCAAGCCTTGGGCAACAACTCAAACTCATTTCTTTAGCACTATTTTATGTAAATTAGGACAAGCTTTTCTCTTTAAATGTTAGAATCCAAACTCAGTTATGCTTTGGCATAAATAAAATACTGTGCTGGAAGACATACAATGATGTGAAAGAAAAGGGGAGGAAGGATTTCTTTTCTACTAAATCTTATTTCTATGTCCTTGAATATAATAGACAGTCACATTTGCTTTATTTTGCTTTGTTTTCTTTAAAGTGTTTCCCGAGAAACTTTAAGGAGCAGAAAGAGATCAGATTATAACCTCAGTAAAGTGAATGCACCTATCCTAACAAACACTACGCTGAATGTAATAAGGCTTGTTGGTACGTAGAACAATTGTAGGTTATTTATATGTGGTTTTTATTTTAATGCAAACCTATGTATTACACCCATGACATTAATTTTAAGACTTTTACAAATATACCTAGTTGGGCTCTACTTCCATTCTTTGAAAATGTTAATAAAATAGAAACAAAAATACTTTTTAATTAAGTACACAAACTTGTTTATGTCTTATGAGTTTTATTTACTTTAAAAATTAATCTGCATGCATATATTGATTTTAACCAATAATGGTGGATTATTTGTCTGCACTATTGAATGCATAATGAGAGTGGTGATAGAAAGGAAACACATTAATGTTTTATGTTGGTAATATATCTTGGTAGATTAAATGCTTCATTTTTAAGTTATATAGCTACAAAGATAATCTAAAAGATTTAAGGTTTTTTACCCTTTCAATACTCAGATTCTCATGCCCAGAATAACTATTTTTACTACATGGTAGACAACCAGAAGAAAAGTGTCCTCCCATGCTGGTGATTTCTGTAATTGGAAGGCATCCTAGTAATCCCCAAGGAGTTTAGGGAATCTCTGTCCTTGGAGGTGATCATGGCATGACTGAACCAAGTCCCTGAGCAACCTCATCTCCTTAGACCTTCTCTGAGCAGCTGGTTGCACTTAGGTGACCTCTGGAGGTCCAGAGGTTTTCTATGAAAAAACCTGCCCTCCAATTCTAGTTATGGAGGCTAGATGAATAAAAGTGTAGTTTAATATTTATAAACTACGTAAATAAATCTGGTTTTCCATCAAGTTAATAAACCAGGTAATTATTTCTCTGTTTCCAGTGCAAAGTAACCATTATATGAATTTATAAGGTTAGTTTTTTCCAGTCAGTCCATTTCATGTTGACTTAAAATGTAAAAGGAAGAATGAATCTGTGTTAAATTTGTATGGAATATATTGACCTGGGTCCTAAATATTAACAGGAATAGTTAATGACTGTACCGTTGTATATATTGATGGGGTGATTTCTTATGTTAATTAATACGTTTCCAATTTAAGAAATAATTGAATGAGTATTTCTCGGGTTGGGGGGGTTTGATGCCTTTATTTTTGGCCTCATTTTTTATTCTGTCATGATATTTTGGGGGAAAAAACCCTTAGATATTTCTTGCTTTAAACCACATTAATTTTAAGAAATAATGGGGTGATGACAAATCTCACAGGAGAAATCTTGTAGCTGAAGTAAGTGACTGGTCACGTAGCATGGAATCTCATGTGACTTAAAAAATGCCTAAATCATACTTTCAAAATTATGTAATTACTGTGGACTTTTCACTTTTTCCTTCAAAGTGGTATTTTAGCTCCTAATGTATGTCATAGGAAGATGCACGTGGAATTGTGAGACTCTCAGGAAATTGGTTTACTAATGACAGATATACTAAAACTGCAATATATATTAATCAGGAGGTTGTATATTTATTTACCCTTTTTGGTTTAGTGCTCAGTTTTGTATAGATTAACTGTATTTAAAAAGAAAGGAGTGTTGGTAATAATACTCCAAAAGAAACCTGGCAAATGTTCAGCATTTTTAGCTATTAATGAAGAACCTCTAGAAAGTCAAGATACTTCAAGTTGATGAAACTATTAAGTGGTGTTCTCAAGTATTTCTGGAAGTTTCTAGCACGGTGGATTTGGGCTGTTGTTGCTGTTTGGGAATGTTCTCATACACCCCTTTTTTGCCTAAAATAGAAACTTCAATGCAACTAAGTACCAATGTATAGAAATTGATGTCCTATTTGAGAGAGCAGCTAGGAAGAAATGTACTTGGAACACTTGCTGTGTCAAGATGCTGAGTGATGTAGTTATAGAGAAATGTTCTTGGCATCAGAAGATTTTTATAGGGACAATATTTGGGCAGTGTATAGTGTATAGTCCTTTGGAAAAGCATAAGATACTGCCCAGGAGATTACCTTCAGTATTTGTGCCAGCTGCACAGATACATGGAAATCCAACTGTCCAGAATGTGACACATCACCCCCATACAATCACATCATCGTGTACGGGTTGCAGGCAAGTTTAAAAAAGTGTTTCTCAGAGTAAGTGGAAAAAAATCAGCCGTTGGCAATACAGACTATTCAGATAGCATCCAAGAAGATGCTTTCATTAGGGTACCATCCTTTCCCAAACATCTGATAATTTCCACAGTGGGCTGCTTTGCAGTTTGTTAATAATGCTGTGGGTCAAAACATTAATAATTAAGCATAGAATTAACAGCTGGGCTAAAGTGCCAAATGTTAAGTATTAGAGCCTGTGTCAGATCTCCAAAAATTACAAAACCCATGCTTGTGTGTTTGCAAACTAGGCCACAGGTGCACAGTATTCAGGCCAGGAGGTTAAGCTAGATAGAAACCTGGAAAGGAGCAATGTCAGGTTATTGCTTGATTCTTAACCACAGTGTTGTATCACCTTACTGGGTATGTAGCTGTATCAGGTATTTGTCAAAGTAATGTTATTTTTACTGACCTGTGCAAGAAATTGCCTAAAAAAAAAATCAAATAACTCCTTCTGATAGTAAAAGCTAATTTTGTTTCATTGTTACTCAGTTTTTCTGCTTAAAACAGTATTTTCTTCATTAATTAGTAAATTGCTTTGCTGGTCACAACATTAACTTTGAAAACAGTGTTGTTGACTGCAGGAAAAAGAAGTTATTTTAGCACCCTTGTGTAATTTTTTCCAGCCTGTCACATCAAGTCATGTCTGGAATTTTACAGTTTGTTAAATGATCTGCTATATCCTACATGCTGGGTCAACGGCATTTACATTTTTGTTCAAAAATTGCTGTCTGTTATTATAATAACCCAAAGCTTATTATATTTCTTTATGCTTTTATGATGCTAATAGAGCAAGCAGTGTGTCAGTTTATAGCTAGCCAGCAGATAATGTAGGGTCTCTGCAATACCAGGGTTTTCACTAAGTATGCTTCTTTTATGACCCTGTGAAAAAAAAAAAGCTATGCCCTGTGCTGGAAGACAAAATAAATTATAACTGTAGGCCCTGTGAACTAGACCAGTAAGGGAGCAAATTGTTTCTGAATCCAAAGCCTATGATCATTTTGGCTTGGCTAACATATAGATGAAAGTCCTGAGTTGTTCCTTTTAATTTTATTTATTTTTTAATTATTTTTTTATTTTCCAATACCAATGTGCAACAACAGAGAACAGGAAGGGAGGGAATTTTTCTTCTTCCTGGATGTGCCAGGGTCCTGGTATCCTCCTTTTCTGTCAGTCGGTCCCTCTAGAAACATTTCAAAATAATTTTAAAAGTATTTGTGTTTTTCACCCCAGGATAAAAAGGAAGGAGAGCAGGAAATACTATATTGCTGATGTGAAATGTTATTCATAGATTTGTTGGGTGAAATCTAGTCTTGGGCATATAATTTTTATACTGTGCTTTTCTGCTGTTGAAAAGTACCCATATGTGCATATATAATCACACACATTAATGCATAAAATCTCAAGTGGTTCTATATATCATTTGCTTTAGGGGATTATTAATTTTTGGCTAAATAAAGGTGAAGTTGTAGAGGATCCAGAAAGTTGTATATTTTGAATTTGGTACCAGAAAGCCAAGAGAGGTCTAACATATTTTTAGTATGGGTTTGCAGCCACATTTGGATGTATCTTGAGGCAATTGAGGTGTCTAAGTCATCATATTTAGCTTTGCTTTTAACCTTCCCCATCTCTAAAGTATTAAGTTCCTAAGCAATATTCGAGGCTAAATAATAAACTTTGTAAAGCTGATTTTGAGTTATGCTGAGGAAACTGATCTTCTGTATTTAATTTTTAAGGGAAATACATGCAGATGATGAATATTCTGAAACCAATTGCTTTTGATGTGATCCACTTTATGTCCCAGCTCTTCGATTACTATCTGTATGCAGTCTATATGTTTTTTGGCCGAAATGACACGGTAAGTAGAAATATTATTAATTTCTGTAATGTTCATGACTGTACACAGAGAATGGGAATAGACATGAGATTTCTTTACTTAAAATACTACCTAATATGTAATCTCCCCAAAAATCAGTAGCAACACAATGGATTTGAGTGCAATAATAAGAAAAGGCTGATTAGATCTGCAATAAGGGGAATAAGTACTGGGAGCATCATTATTACTGGGACATGAATCCTATTATGTTTTGAATATATTCTGTACTCTTTTCTAGCAGTATTTTGAAAGGGAGAAAAGACAAGGTAAAATACCTAAGAGTAGTGGCAGAAAGTGGGGAGCAAAGGAGCAGTCTGCAGGAGAAGGATGGTAGCTTGGAGCCTAATGAGGCAATTTGATTTTCCTATATGTGTTTCTCTAACTTAGGTAAGAATAGCAGAAGGAAGAGGAAAGGGGGCCCTGAAAGTTTAGTAACAACTCAGGTTTAAGAGGTTTAAAAGACACTTTGTCAGATCTAGTAGTCTTCTGTCAAACCAATTGCATTAGAGAAAACAAGTGACTTTTGAGTGATCTTGTAGTTGAAATAAATGCTTGTTGGCAATCTGTACATAACATAGATAAACTTTCATCAGAATTGTATTAAAGTATTTATGAAAAGCTGCATGCAAAAACAATTTTCTTCTCTCTTGGCCCCTAAATTAGTAATAATATTGTGGGATTCCAAAGTCGTCATCATCATCTGTTGGCAGATTGTAACGGGTTTTCAGACTTAACATGTTGTTCTAAATGGTTTTGAGCTGTTCTCTTTGGCAGGACAAATGTATTTGCAATTTGTTTGTGTTTAGAAGATGGGAGGGGTTTTGTTTTTTAGTTTATTTGCGTTTTGGTTTATTGTTGTGGGTTTTTTTAAGAAAATTCATTTGCAGAGGGATTTGGAGAGGCTGGAGTGATGGGATGAGGTCAGTGGGATGAGGTTTAACAAGGCCAAGTGCTGCGTCCTGCACTTCAGTCACAACAACCTCAGGCAATGCTACAATCTTGGGGAGGAGTGGCTGGAAAGCTGCCTGGCAGAAAGGGACCTGGGGGTGCTGGTGGACAGCCAGCTGAACATGAG
>JANHFX010028089.1:0-21437 GCA_027560015.1 Chloroceryle amazona
GGCTTTTAAAAAGTGGTGAAATATTTGCTTTCATGTAAATATTAAACTTCTAACTTCTCCCGTGTTGGACTTTGACTCACTTTGATTCTTTGCCTGATGTTTGTGAAATTGGGGGCTTACCAAGCTAACATTGTCCTTTTTTTTTTATTTTTTTTTTTAATTTATCCAATAGAAACTTGAAATTAAGAATTAATACTTATTTCGCTATTTTGTCTGAGATAGCAACAGGAAGGGCATTTCTTGTCCCCCTCATCATCATTAATTCTGGTGCCCACCCAGTAGCTTCTGCTGAGGCTTTGATAGTGAAAGACACTGAGCACTTCCAGCCTCTTATGTGGAGTTTGATGTGACAAAAGTACTTTGGGGAGGATGATAAAACTTTTAAGGGCCATTTATTTTTAGTAGAGCAACTAGCAGTAACATTTAACCCAGGAAATGCACAGTCCAGCTGTTCAGAGGATCATACTGGGAGGCAAAATGCCTGCTTTGCAGATACTCAATTCCAGACATGAAAGACATGTTTTATTCTCAGCTATGATTCAGCCCTTCAGTGTGATGCCCTGGTTTCTGCAGGGGTGACAGACAGATAATAATGACTTTTCTTGTCTCTTTTATTTTGTTAGTTTCATAAAGCTGTCTGATACACCATTCTGTATGGCCAGGTGAGAGCCAGAATTAGTCTTAAATATTTAACATGAGCAAAAGAAGCTTATTTAAACCCAAAACTCTAACTAAAGCTTGTAATTTCCACCTGATTTCGAAGGCCTCAACTACTTAAGCAACTCTTCATGATATTGAAACCTGAGGAAATTAAAAGTTTCTTACAGCCACATTGCTTTTCTTCAGGGTGAACCTAATGCCACCCTAGCCTAAACCTGCAGTTCTGTCATCATGTTTTGGCCATTTCGCCTTTATAGGTGCCATGGCTGTTTGGTCTTGTACCTTCTGTAGAACCAGCAGAGCTGCCTGCACAATTGGCACAGTGAATTACCTCTGGAAACTGATTCATGTAGTAGAAATATGTGGAGAGATATGGATGTCTTCCCCTCCCCAGTTCTCTTTAAGTCTCCTATCCAACTCGCCCTGTGACCATAAACAAGCTGGGGAAGGAGGTAGGAATGAGCAGTTGGGTGAGAATGTACATAGTGAAGCAGCATTTGCCACTGATTGCATTATGGCCTCCCAAGATGATCTGAGGGTGCAGTGCACTGGACAGCTGGGCTGATGACCAGTTTGCTGCGGCAAGAACAAGTTATTTTACCCTCCCTGCTGATTCCCTTGTACATTCTGTGATGATCCCTTCATCCCTCTGTGACTTAGTTTAGTTCACTAAACTGTCAGAAAGAAAATTCCTTTCCATGTACATCTATGTATATATATTTATTGGGTTGGTTACTGTTGTAGTGTTAGTTTTCCAGCATTATTGGCTGCCTGATCCAGGTGACTGCTTATCCTTGGCACACATGGGTGGGAGAGGGAAGGAGAAACTGGAGGTGGAGAAGTTGGTGGGACCAATGGGAAGCTGCACTGGCAAAGGGCAGTGCAAGCCAATTGTGAAACACCAGTCAGTGAACCCTCAGCTTGCTCGTTTCAGCCTCCATTTCATCTCTGGGCTTGAATGGGGTCCAGTAGTTGGCAGAGGTTCACCAAAAAGGCCAGTTTTGAGCTTACCTTGTGCATACCAAGATCTGTGTGCACTCATAACATTCAGAAATTAAGAAATTACTCAGCCTGTTGATTAGAGCATTAATTCAGAATGCAGAAGACCCCATTTCAGCCTGAGGAGGTTTGGGACCACATGATCTGTCTGCTGGCGAGTTTAGAAGCCAAGTCAAGCATGGCAGGCTCTCGAAAGGAAGTACGGCAGCAGCTTAGCTGTTAAAGTTGGGAGGAGGAAGTTCTAGGTTTTGGCTTCTTCTCCAATCTGTTCTTTCCATTTTTTTTTTTTTATCCCATTACAGGTCTAGGAAAAAAAAAAACACATAAATGGTCCTGTCTGCAAGGGCTAAAATCTAACACTACACTCAATGGGGTGACAGCCAAATTGCCCAGCCTTTCCAGTTTTATAGTTTTGTGTTTTTCCTGGCCCCCATGAGTCTTCATTCCTTCTTCTTCTCCTGCCTAACTTCAGATAAAAGCTGTTTTTAAGGGACTGGTGGGAGGTGGTTTTGAACCTTCTTTGTGGTTCTGGGCTTGGTGTCTGGGTAAGTGCTGTGACTGCTGAACATTTTGTAGCCTAAGCTCTAGGAAAGGCAGGGCAGATGCTCTGAGTAAGAACCATGTCTTGAATGCTGCATCAGGTTTCCTGAATCACAGTGTTGGGAAGCTAAAATATTCTAGCTTTTAGATTGCAGCTAAGGTTAGGTGTTAGATGTGTAGATTGTTGCTGCCTGAAAGGCAGATCTTGCCCTCAAATCCTCAGGTTTGTTGTCCCGTCTATTTACTGTTAATGCCTCAACCTTGGCTGATTGCACTTCAATACAGTTACACTTACAGAAAACTGTGTTGGGTTATCTGGTTTTTTTTTTGCTCAGGTTAGTTTTATGAAATCTCAGAGAATTGATTATGCTGAAGTCAGTACTAGAGCTAGTACAAGGAAATGGAAAGTGTCTGGGTTCACAACAGCCCCTTTCAATGATATCTGGGTTCACAACAGCCCCTTTCAATGATGACAAGATATATAGATGAGTCCAGAATTAATGGATGTGTAAATTTTTGCAACAGAGTGTAAACCTTCCTGAGCAGCAAAAACATTTCAGTGAAGAACTGAAGCTCTTTGGATGCTGCATGGTGCCACCTTTCAAATACACCTCTGCATTACCATTGTCACTCCACCTTCAGCTCAGATTTTGCTGAAACAAAGACACTAAAAATTATCTTTTCAAGCTACTTTGTTTTGTGGCACCTTTTTCACATAGGTTGTTGAAGTCTGGTGTATTTGTCTCACCAAAGCAAAAAACATTCCACACAGGTCTCCCAATCAAAGAGAACAGAGAAAAACAACAGCATTGGAGCTTAATTAAAAATCCTCAGAACACTGTCTGAAGCAGTGAGCTACCACCAGTCATACACTTTAACCTTTGTGCTATATTGCTTAGATCTTATTTTAATTGTACCTTTTCAGTGCTTTAGCTCGGAATGATATAATAAGGCAATGGCTTATTACAAGAACCCACCTAGTTGAGATAAAATATTTAGGTAACTTGCACCACACACTTATGACACGAAGCTGAAACTTGGGAAGAAATTTCTTAAGGAATTTACATTTTCTTGTAGAGTTCTCTTCATAAATGCAACCAATGTGTTTAACCCCCAGGTCTGTGCACAGTACCACTTCCAGAAAGAGTCAGTGGCTCCTGTCCCTTCTCTGATAATAGGAAAGGGGCAGCAACTGAGTTAGTAACATCATCTCGCTTCTACCTGTATTTGAATTCTCATTGTGTCTTGTGGAGGAGTCAGGATGGGGAAGGCTCTCAGATACTGTTGGTTTTGTCTTCCTCACTTTATTTTCTCTGCTTCACAGGCCCTGACCTAGTAGAAGAGTTGCCCAGCTTCTTGGTGAGCCTACCTTTTGTGGAGGGTAAAGGTCTGTAGGCTGATGCTCATCTCTGTTGATTTACTACTGGCAACCTCAGGAATATGCTCTGGAAATCAACTTGTCTTCGCAATATCCTTGTGTCTTCTTTTGGATACATGGAGTGATTGGCTTGTTTCTGCTTTCCTGTTCTTACTTCGTATAAGGACCTAGTAATAGACACTTGCCTGAAATGCCACTTGTCTTTATTTTAAAACATCTTTTAAACAAACATATATTCCTTCTTTACCATAGTAGACAATGGTTGCTGAAGGTAATTATGTATGGTGTTTTGGAATCATTTCAAGGATTTCACATATTGCTTCCAAAAAACCTGAATGTGCAGTAGTACTCGCAGAAAAAAAAATATCTGTGTTCCGAATGACTTTTGATCTTTAGAGAACAAATTTTTGACTCCTGGATTACTGATAGAATAAAAAGAATTTTTGCCTCTTGGAATTTTCATTTTTAATGCAAGATCCTACTGGGCAGCAGAGGGCCTACATGACATCTTTCTATGTCAGTGTCAAAAAGAAAGGCTGCCACTGCTAGAATTGAGCTTCTTAAACTGGGATTGCCACCAGAAGTTCTTCTCAAGCAAGAGCCCTAAATAAAAGTTGCTAGGATACCACTTGTGGGATGCACAAATAGCATTCAGTTTTTCAACAAATGTCTGAAACTTATTTTTTACTTACATTTTGTTATAAAATGGTTAAATTTTATCTGAACACATGATACCTGGCTTGTTCTATTTACATGCTCCCTTATAAAACTTTACACTGTATATTACTTTTTTTTTTTTTATCTGACAATGGTATTATAATATATTTCTTCAAGGGAAAAAAAAAAGGAAGTGATTCTTTGACTGAGTTGCCAACATGATGAATTACCGAAGCTGGCAACTGGATCCAACTACTTTTAAGCAGTAGGCTTAATGGAGAATTTTTATGTGTAACAAAAATACATAGCCTCATTTTTAGATAAAAAATAGAATGTTTACAATCTTAGTAAATAGTTCCTAATCGTAAAAAATACCTGTTCTGGAACAGTATTTATTTTGTGTTTTTTAGAAATAACAGGATGTGCTGATTCTGCTCTACAAAGTTTTTGCTCCTTACTCCTAGACCATATGTATGCAAGTTTCTGTCCCCTCTTCCCAACTGGAATGGCTGGATGTTCTCTTTCATTGGATAGCTGCATAGTGTCGTCAGTGGGGTGGTAATATTGGGATGGGGTGCTACATTTTAACCAGAGGCTGCTTATCTCCTTTCTCTTTGCTCATCTGAACTCCCGAGTACTACTTTCCTCAGACCGGCAGCACATAGGGTAGAGTAAGTATGTTCTCTGTTCAGGTGTAAATCTCTGCACTCAATTCTCAGCTACTTGTAAAGAAATTGTGTAATGTGTATAGTTCAACTTATTGATAAAATTTGACTTAAAATTACTATTAAATGACAACCGTCTATGGACAGCTCTGGAAACATGCTTGATTGGTGTAACTTTAGTGTAGGACATAACTGCCTGCTATGTGATAAATGTTTATTCTTTCATATTGTGTTCTTTTGTTTCTAAGTTACTGTCTTTATTTAATCCATCCCATGGTTGTAGTCAGTCCATTATTCTTTTATCTTTTATTTTTGCTTGAATTGTAATAGAAAAGAGGTTTAACATAACTTGGTGTCCCAGATATGTCTACCATAACTAATAATTCTTACCCCAATGTGTTGTCTGTTGTTGGTTTTGGGGTTTTTTATGGTAAGTACTCCTTAAAACATTTCTGCAACTTTGCACCAGGTATATTTTGTCAGACACTTGATTCAAAAGCTGTTGGTCTCCCTCAGCCCAGAACTACAACTGAATTTTAACTCCATTGTCTTTAGATCATAGTGAACATCTCAGTGTTAATTTTCTGTATTTTATCCTTTTATTTATGTCCATTTTGTCTTTATTCTGACTAGATGTTTTGCCTAAAAATATCATTTTCCTTCATATAAATACAGCAAATGGCATAGGTATGCCTCCTAAAACACAAGTGAGCTCTTCCCATCTAAAGTTTATTACAGGGGTCTTGGATTAAAAAATCAGGGTCACCAGATACATCACTTAATGCCCTCAGAGCAGAAGCCATTTCCTGCATAATCCAGGTCCTCAGGAAGGTTGGTTTTCTCCAGGGTCAGATCTATCAGAGCAGCTTTATTCAGTGGAAGCCGTAGCAGCTGATGTGAGGAAAAGGCACATGCCCCTGCCTTATCAGTTGGATGAAAATGTGCTTTCCAGCGAGTCTTTTTGCTTTTCCTTTAGAAATTATTTTTTTTTCTTGTGTTATGTTTGGGTCGGGTTGGGTTTTTTCCTTCCTTTTCTTTCTTTAAGATGTGCTTTCTGCTAGTTGTCCTCTCTTGCCCTCCTGCAAAGGAGGAGACCACAGAGGAGTTCTGACTTTTTGCTGCTCTTGGAAGGGGAGCTGTCACCAGTTTGTATATTCAGTCTGCATCATGTGTGTGTCCAGAGTTTTTCTGAGCTCACCTTGGGAGTCATTGTACACATTGGTAAGCACAGGTCAATGACCAGCTGCTTGATGGAAGAGGCACAGAACGATCAAGTGTTGCATGTTATGTGTGCTGGGATTACAACAGGGAGACTGGTTGTTCCTTTTGACTGAAACTCTCGCCTGGGCTGTGGTCTTCCTCCCCATGAAAGGGAGGTGATTCATACATCAGAGGGGCACACCAGACCTCTTTGCTGGCCATGCAAAGCCCTTTTGAATAAATTTTGCCATTTCCAGCACAAACCTGTTTTGTTAGTTTTGTGGTTTTGTTTTTTTTTTTATTCTCATTACTTAAAATGCTTAATCCCTTTTTTATAGATTTAGAATGTTACTTTGCATATGTTAGGATTTCAAGCTTTTACACTATTTTTACTGCATGTAGTGCATGCTGCGCTTGAGCTTAGGACCACCTGCCAGTTTGTAGCTGCTTGCTTTCTGCTCCACTGAGTAGCTTCTTCAGGGACCTACCGTTTGACTTCTGCAAATAAAACTCTCACTTTAACCAGTGCAGTGGCATCATTTGCGTAATTTATATATATGTAATTTATATATGGTTGGACTAATGTGATTCATAACAGCTTATTCTTTTAATAGCTTAGGAGGTTAGCCTTTGCTTGTCAATGAACTCCAAATAAAGACTCATATACTTACTTTATAAATTATTTACTTTATTTCTCTTTTACTGAATTCTAATGAAGTATTTTTCAGTGTAAGTGAACTCTATTCTCTTGCTAGCTGTGTGGTGTCACTGTCAGGGTAGCAATTCTGAGGTGATGTATATCGGTAAACATGGAGAGAATACTCTTAGAAAGTAAATATGTCTTAAAAAGCAAAGGCTAACTTTCAGAGCTGCTGAAATGAAAAATTGTAACATAGACATCAGTCCAGTATGTGTAAGTTATGTGTACGCGCACAGCTAGTGATATAGGGAGGGCAAAACACAGAGTTTATTTCATATTTGTGACCATTTTGTTTCCAAAGTGCTGAAAAGGTTTCGAACAGTTTAAAATTGTAATGAAATTGCAGCATTCGTTCATACACCTACATTCTGCAGGCTGAGAAAATGTTCGTATGTTTTTCTAAACCTCAACAGAACAGGAGGAGTTGATGTCTTGCAGTATCTTCTGAGAGCCAGCTCCTTTAGTAATGACACCTGGTCTTCCCTGTTGCTTGCCTGGTAGTTTTTCTCTCCTAAGGAGAGTTGGAAATTGATTTCCCTGTCTCATTGCTTTTAGCCTTTCCTTTTCATAAAGTATTTAGAGCTCTCTCAGAAATTACCTCTAAAAACTCTTGAGTGGTCCCATTCAGCTCTTAGGACTGTAATACTGTGTTGATACAGTTAAGTTCATCAGAAGGGCTTTGCCCTTTGCAAACTTGGATTTTGCAGGAATTTCAAGGCTACAAATCACAGCCCGGTCACTTGTAAGGGTTCTTCCAGTATCACAGGCTTCTGTATAACTTGGAGCAGTTGCCAGTCTTAACTAGAGGAAAACCAGGATGGATTGCCCTATGTCTTACTTCTGTGTTCTGGAGCAGTTGAGTCTTTGACATTTATATCACATCTGATTAAGTCAGTTATCAGTTTTCCTGTACATCTCACTCTTTTTTTCCTTTTCCTTTTTTCCTTTTCTTTTTTTTTTTTTTTTTTTTTTTTTGTTGTTGTTGTTGTTGTTTAAACAAACAAAACCCTTATAGAAATATTATTGCCTGAAGCAAAGTGACATTCACCTCTGTTGTGAGTTGCATTGCACCCAGCCCTTAAAACCATGGTCTGTGAAGCTCTTGCTTTCCTAACCTCATGTGGCTAATTCTGGCTGGTTTGCTTGTGTTCTGATTTTATGCAGACTAATGGCTGATCGGGTGCTTGTGATTGGCAGTGGAGGGAGAGAGCATGCGCTGGCCTGGAAGTTGGCCCAGTCTCCACATGTAAAACATGTGTTTGTTGCTCCAGGAAATGCAGGAACAGCTGACAATGGAAAAATTTCCAATTCAGGTAAAACCAAGATAAGGCCATTTTTAAATTTGATAACACAACTAAGTAAGTCATCAGTCTGAAATTACAGCTGTTAATGTAAAAGGATTATTATTATTACTATTTTTTAATGTTTGGACATACAAAATAGATCATACAGATGCAGTTAAGAAATTAGGTTTGAGTGAAGCCTTGTGCACTGCCACTGATTTTATATGATCTTATTTGTGATACCTAATTCTTAAGGTTTGGGGGTGGAGTGCCATCAGCCAAAACCTCATCTGTCTGATGCATGTTCCTCTGGCGATACATTCTGAGATAGCTGTTGTGGTTCCTGCCTCCCAACAACCTAATAGGGAAGGAGTGGTGCTTTCTCTTCGTTTGCACTGAAGTCCAACAGCTGAAAAGTGCCTGAAGCCAATGCCAGCACCTAAAATACTGAATTCACTACCAAATTCACAGAAATGCACTGGAGCCCTGTGATCCCTACAACTTTGATGAGAATACTTTTTCACCTGAAATGTTCAACTGTAGAAAAACATTCATTCCTTTGTCTCAGTGACCTTCAGAAGTTAAGGCTATTTTCAGATGTTTCTCTTTTTGTACCGACTGTCTGTTTATTGCTTCTAGCTTAATATGTTAAGCTCTGAATGGTTATAATTGAAACTATTCAGAGTTACTAGTTTTGACAAATCAAGCTTAAGGTACTTCAAATTGAGTATCCAAAATTACATGCTGCATTTAAATAAACAAAACAAACAAAAAACACAAACCAAAGAAACACAACTAACCAAAAAAAACCCAAACCAACCAACCAACCAACCGAAACAGCAAAACTCTTCTAAGGTGCACTTGGAAGTGCACAGTCAATCAGTACAAAACCAGGGGTAATTACTCAGAGATTCTGGCATTGTGTGCTTTATCTAACTGATCCTCTAGGTACTTCAAACAACTGACTTAAGTTTCCACTTTAAAACATATGATAACATACAGAACTAAAGTTAACACTAAAATTAACACATGAATTATATACATCAATTTTCTGCATTCATATTTGTATGTGAGGAAAATATTTTGGTTGCCATGTTATGTACTGTAATTACCATATTTAATCCATTGGAATGCTTAGAAACTTTGACCTTAATTTCTTTGACTAGTAACAGTATCATAAGTAGTTTTTTGTTCTATTTGGCCTCTGAGGAGAGAGCTCAAGCAAGGGCCTGACAAGAAAGTCATACGTTTCCTTCTCATCCCAGAAAGTCAAACAAATCTTTACCCTTGTGCTAGATGGAGTCAGTGCCAGTTTGTGTGGCTTGCAGGATGTTAACTTCAGTATTTTTTCAGAAGTGATATATTTTAAAAAGTGCTGTGCTTTTCTCTCATGTTGTTATTCCATAGAAGATACTGCACCCTCAGCAGTGTTTGAGCATGTGCATAATAACTCTCAAGCTATGTCCATGAAATCTACTATGTGTATTAATGTCTTCTTTCCTATACTTACATGTACTTTGGGAGAGAAATCCTCAGCCAGACAGGAGGTGGAAAGAATCTAGAATTTGTGAAGATTTTGACTTCTTTGATTTTAAAGGAAACAATCTGTCTTATCTGCTCAGGCATTTTGCTTCTCCACTGGAGTCTGGACTTTAACTCCAGAGAGAATAGAACACAGCTTTACAGAAACATGTGAGCCCTGTTCCATTGTGTGAGCCTGGGCAACAGCGTCTTTGAAATTCCTACCATTGTTTCTGTTATTTTTGGTGTAATCAAGTTTTGTCCCTGAAAGTTCATCCTCCCTTCATGGTTCATGAGATTGCTTTTAATCAACATTGCAACTCTGATTCTCAATTATTTTTGAAACATATAAAGATGAGCTTAAAATAATAAATAAACTTAGATGCTTCAAACCTTGCCTGTATCTAAGGAAAACAAAAATGTTTTCATGTTTAATTTCAGTCAGTAATCATTTCTGATGATAAAGACAGTTTTAGGTTGAGTGACTAAATACAATTTTATATTCAATTTATATTTAATTATCAGGGCAGTTTTGGTGCCAGAAGAATACAGAATGGCTTGCTGAGTCCAGAGAGAGACATATGTGTGTCTGTGAATGGACTTTAGCATCCTGACACCTCCTTCCATCACATTTTAGCTCTTTGTGTAACTTAACTTTAAGCTCTAGCTTTGACAACGTTGGTTCAAGGTCCTTCCGTCTGGTTTGGAAGGAGTGTTTAGCTGTTGTTTTGAGAAACGAAACATAGCTACAAAAATGTCCCCTTTCAGTCTACATCCTGAGGAAGATGAAGTTTTGTTGGGGAAGGTTAGAATTACCTATTAACAATGTGATTTATTCCTATCCATTTGTAACTAGGGCATTTCCACACCACGTAAATCTTGTGCCATATTCACTGTTCATCTGACTAGTAGATCAGACCTGCAGCCAGACAATTTGGGATGAAAAGCACAATTACATTACGGGCTCTTTCCTTTCCCAGCTCTCCTTTGCATTAATTAATCTCATGGGGAACAGGAATGGTCCCTTTTCACTTGCTCCCCAGAGGTCCTGCTCTCTTCGGTCGGGATTTGCTGTTCTCTAGCTGCTTTCACAACAGCCCCACAGGACAGAAAGCCAATATTGACCTTTATGTTAATCAGTACTTTAAAGCCAAATGTGTTACACTTTTGTTTTTTCTCTTTTGTAAGCCAGAAGTCAGTTGGCATAAATTGCCCATGGAAGTCAAAGGCCTTTGCTTTTCCATAATTTAAAATGTTGGTGGAACAAAAATAATTAACTGTTAAATAGGTATTAAGAAGGTAATTTTTATTAGTGCTCAGTCTGTTCCCCCCACTCCGTCCACCCAAATAGGGAAAATCTGTAACCAAAATGTAGGTTAAAGCTATTTGCTTTTGTGCCATCTCTTAGGCAAAAATAGCTGCTTCTCTTGTGGAAGCAGGCACTTTATTCACACAGGATGGCAGGAGCACAGTGCGCACTAACACAAAATCAAGTTTGTTTGTCCAGCAGAAGCTGCTGTATCACTGCCCCTCCCTTCTTTTGTCACTTTCCCAAAAACTGGAAAAGACCAACAGCTCCTGGTGTGCTTGCCAGTATAGTCACTTAACGGGAGATCATAGACTGAACATAAAGTAGCTCAGGTGCAAGGAGGGGCTGTCTGTGCTGTCCCATGCTCCCTTTGCCAGCTTCATGCCCTGATGTGTTAGTCTCCTCCCTGCAGGAGCAGCCAATCCACACCAGGCCATGCTCACCACTTTTTTGGCTCTCTCTGGGTTCATGTTCCCATCCTCTGTAGACCTTGGCTTTATTTATTCTTGATAAAAACAGTGGAATTGCATTGCCTTACGTAAATTTTTTATCATGAGACTTGACATTATTGTATTGCATGCAGGCTTTTTCTTTTGTTTACACAGTTTTTGTCACTACAGGTATCATCATATTAAATGTTTATGGAATGATAAAAACCTAAGACCAGATATCCTTACCCATAATTACAGTACTTGCATTTATTAAGTTCAGCCTAATGTAAGAAAAAAAAGTTCAGATTCCCCTTTGTTTCAGTGATGTCAGTTTACTTTGACAATTTTCAACTGGCTCCACAGAAAGAAGAAAGAAAAAGCAGTTGCAATCCCACCACGAGCCACTTGTTCCTGTCCCTTGCACAGTACTGGCACAAACACGCATAAAGCTTCATGGTGACCCTACTCAGGGAGGAGGCTGGCTGAAAAATATATATATTTATTTTTTGGCTTACGAGTTGTCTTTCATTTGGATCCTTCATGATGCTTCTTGTGCTGGCTAATGAGTTGTTCCTAGAGGTGAGACCAATTTACTGTATGGTAGTGTAGGGGAACCCAAAACTTTTTTTCTCACCTTCAAGAGCAAGGTGGGTTGACAATACCTGTCAAACCACAGCCTTTTCTGGGAGGTTTGGTGGTGTATTTTGGTCTCAGCTGTACGTGTAAATCTGTATAATAGTGTCTGCCTCACTCTTCCAGATTCACAATGACCTGCTATTCAAGAATGTGAGACTAGTGAAAATGCTGCTTCAGTCTGTGTGATAAATAAGTGCTAAGCAACAGTAATGAATGCAGTCTTACTGCCCTTTTTCTATCTTTGACAGCTGTTCCTATCAGCAGTCATGCTGCACTTGCCCAGTTCTGCAGAGATCAGGAGATCAAGCTGGTTGTGGTTGGTCCAGAGGTTCCTCTTGCTGCTGGTAAGAGAAAGCAAGCTGAAAACCATGGCCTTTATAATTTAGAAAGAAAAGTAAATTTTAGTCCCCACCTTCTGTGCACCACTCAACAAACAGTATTACTCTCAATGTCTTCAGCAGGAACGGGAAGAGATCCTCTATATCAATTTCCCTGAAATTCAGGATTATGCTGTGATGAAAATTAATTTCTGATGGTTATTGTCTTTTTAAGTGCTTGGGATTAGTAAAAGAGGTATCAAAGTGTTTCCATAATGGAATCTTATCCTATGGAGTTTTCGTTTTTTGAAATAACAATAATTTGGGGAAAAAAAAAACAAACCCAAAACACCTCACATTTAGAAACATGCTGATAATTTTTCTATTTTAACTTTTTACATGATCAACAATTGTCACCTTCACAAAAGACTAATGCAAACTTTTTAGCTAAAAGCTATAATAAAACAAGAAGGGGTTGTCATTTCTTACCAAATGCAGCGGGTCTGCTTAGCCTCAGATATTACAGGGTTTTCTGCTCCTGACTACAACAAAGAGCGCTCCTAAGGCCAGCTGGAAAATAGGCATTGGATAGAGGTATATGGCTTACCATTCTTGACATACTTGTCCAACAAATCAGTGCATCTGTAGACTTGGACTATCTGACTCCTATAAATCATCTGGTGATTTATAGATTTTTATTTTTTTTTCTCTTGTAATTTTTAGGAATTGTTGATGACTTGACAGCAGCTGGAGTACGGTGTTTTGGTCCAACATCAAAGGCAGCTCAGCTGGAGTCCAGTAAGAGCTTTACCAAAGCCTTTTTGGATCGTCATGAGATCCCAACTGCGAGATGGAAATCTTTTACAGATTCTAAAGCAGCATGTAGCTTTATTAACAGGTGAAATTCTTGTCATTTTAGAAATATATTTTTTACAACAATGTACAGTGTGCTAGGTATCCAAAACAAAGATGATTAATTCTGGCTGTGATAGAACATTTGTAAAGGTTTTGAAGGGTAAACTAACATGACACAAACTGCCTACTGTGGAAACCCAGCTTGCAATCTGATAGTCATATGTTCCAGTTTCTTTGTACCTTTTCTACACAAAGAGAAATTCTGCATTGGAGAATGCAAATGATGATGTGCTAACCAGAATACAGTCCTGGTGACCCAAAAATGACACAACAGTAACTGATTAAAATGAGAGCATCCTTTCAGAACAGTAATGGAATTCAGTGCGCGAGGTGTGAAAAACAGGAAACAGAAATCCTTCATAGGCATAGCACAACAAGAGAAGCCTCAGTTTTACTTGTGTGTTACTCTATAAGGTAAAACGGTTGCTATAAAAACTGCCAAGTATTTAGAACTTCCAACTACTGAAATGTTAAAAATTCCTACAAAATATATTTACAATACAGAGTGTTTGTTGTTGAATCTCTCTTCTCTCTCTTTGAAGTGCAAGCTTCCCTGCTTTAGTTGTAAAAGCTAGTGGCCTGGCAGCTGGCAAAGGAGTAATTGTGGCTTCCAACAAGGAAGAAGCCTGCAAAGCTGTTACTGAAATCATGCAGGTGAGTAGAAATGTCATGCACTAACTGGAGAAGTTCTCACACAAAATAAGTTTTTAACCATCTCAGAGTCTTAAAGATACTCTTTATTTCTATGTAATAGGGACTTTGCTAAAAGACATCAACCTATTATTTGGACAGCTGTGAAGCTTTGTCATATTTGCTGCTTGCGGCAAGGTGTTCTTTCTAGGCATAGTTCTTGTAGGCTAAAATAAAATCACTCATAATGAAACCCCACACTTACCTCCATATGGATTTTCCTTTTCTATTTTTTATTTATACAATGCAGTAATATTACACTGTGGTTGAGCTGGATCTTGACAAGCAACATCAGCTTTAGAATTCCAGTCACGCAGCACTAGATGCGTAGTAAAATTCCAGTCTACATTTAGATAGGATGTTCAATAAGTATACTAGGCTATCAAAATCTGAAGAGAAACAAGATGAAGCAATTCATCTGACCAGTTAGGAACACAGAGCTAGAAAATAAGATACATACAGGTCAGGTCCTCAGCGGTTGTTGGCAGTGCAACATTTTACAAATAAGTGGAGCTGTGCTGATTCATAGGAGACGTTACCTGAAACACTTGTATTTCAAGAGTCAGAATACAGGATCTGCATCACATTTTGCTCTGTGTGTGTGGTTGTCAGACATACGTATTTCTTACCATGTGACCCCGTGTCTTGAACAACAACAACAAAAAAGTATGTTAGAGAGTACCTTGTAAGGGCCAGTTGTTCTTAATTGCCTAAATATGCAGTCAGTGTTCAAACATTGCATTAGAATATGAAAATATTGCCCCCATCCAATGTATTCTGTAGAATTGCACTTTGTTATGGGGTAAAAGTTCAGATTATAGACTTGACAGTCATTGCTATTAGTCTCAGTATCATGGGTGCAAACTTCAGAAGGTAGAGCTTGAGGAATTGCTCAGCAAGTCATAAATACCATTTGCAACTTAAAAATATTTAAGCATAAAATCAACATTTATTTAAGAATAAACAGAGAACAGGAGCAAAGATTTTACCATTGCTGACATGCCAAGGGTGGAGAATGGATTTATAGTCTCAAAACTGTGATGCATTTTTCTTGCTGTATTAAAAATCTTTTTTTGTTGTTGTTGCATTTTGAATAGTTTAACTGAAACAGAATTAAAGAGATCTTGTTTTTACTGTAGGATAAGACTTTTGGCACAGCTGGGGAAACTGTTGTTGTTGAAGAACTTCTTGAAGGAGAAGAAGTTTCTGTAAGTGTGCATCTCACTGTAACACTTTGATTATACCTATTCAAAACATTTTATGAAACACTATATAAGTACCTACAGAGGGATGTGTAGGATTTTATTACTTAAATTTAAAACAGTTCTCTGTTTATGAATGAAATTGTATTGCTTAAAGTCAGTTGTGTTAGGAACCAAACTTCCTGCAGTCTGTTAAATTAATCCAAATTAAATAAAAATAACTCAAGCAGTAATCAATTGTAGAAATTACATAGGTAAAAAAAAATCAAGCCTTAAAAATGTTGAGTGTCATTGCACAGTTCTCTGACAGCAAAGACAGTATAAAATGTCCCTTCCCTTCTACACTGCTACCTTCTTCACTGCTGTTTGCCTTTTATTCAGTTATACTGCTTAGCTGTTCGTGAAGCTACAACCTAAAGACCTTTTTTCAAAGAAATCAACAATGCCACCTTGCATGTTTGCTGTGTTCTGGTTTAGAGCCCAGTTCCATTTGACCCAGTACAAGTAACAAGATGGTGAAGTGCAGTGCAAAGCAAGGACTGGCTGGGAATAAGGGAGGATGAAGACTTTGTTTCATCAGCTTTGCCAGTGAAGGGAATGCGTTGAACTGCATCATGACAGAGCATTAAACTCCTCTGGTGCAAGGGAACTATCAACTCCAGACATGCACAGGCAGTATCTTCTTTAACCAGTTTCACTGCCAGAGATACTGCAATGGGGAAGTGCACACGGGGACGAAGGACTTGAAACCAAAGGCTGTTAAATGTTTTGACAGTGTTGATTTACTCTGCAGATGTAGAGAGAACGTTTCCTTCATTTAAAATTGATTCAGCTCCTTCATTTGAAAAAGTATATCTGATTTAATGAGCAGAATGTGAAGGAGAAAAGGAGAATTAGAGTTTAGGTTTTGAGGTAGCAACTTGACACCTGCATCACACAAAGTAGAACAGCCAAGTACCAGCTCAGGTTCCCAAGTCCTGGAGCTGGAATTGGATTATGCTGGATGTTGTGAATATTCATCTTGGAGGTGGTGGTATTATAAAGTAAGCGATCATCTCCAGCTCTTGCCAATCTTTGCACAGTCTGGTTTCCTGCCCGATCTGAAGAAATTAGATGTGCAGATAGCGGTCATCCTTATTCCTTCCTGGTTGGCTTGGACTTTTTAGGAACTATGGGGTTATGCAGATATTCATTCTCTGGTGGAACATATGTAATGCTCATGATTAGTCCTTACAATACTATCAGACTTACATATGTAACACAATGATATAAACATGTAGTTGAAAGGGGTTTTTTTCTGTGATGACTGACAGCAGTGAAGAAAACTTACTGCTCGCCTCGCCTGTCAAAATATTTCACCTTCCACAACTTACTGTAGTTTTTAATATATTAATATTTTTTTATTTTCAGGTTCTGTAGAGGAATCCTTACTTGTTTGTTTTTTTTTAATTAGCATTATAAAATGTTTTTGAGTACTGCTAGTAGTAGCCCAAACAGTGAACATCATCATCCAGTTACAGAAGATGCCAGCAGGCTTTTTATTATGAAGATACTGAGGATAAAAGCATGTGCTATGCAAGTAATTTATAATAATTCAGAAGTAAATAGTTTTATCAACAAGGAAAAGGAAATCTTGAAAGGAATGTAATGCCTTCCTTCCAACACAGTGGGGAGGAAGGGTGAGGGAAGAAGCAGCTTTCATCATGAAGTGTTTTTATTATTTAGTTTTTTAAACCTTTGCATATTTCTTTGCAGTGGAACTACTGATGTTATGTTCTATTTTTTTATGTTATATTAAAGGTAATTTCTGTAAGAAGGTCATAAAAAATGAGGCACTGCTTCCTAAGGGGAAAGTGAAATATATAGAATATTGTAGTTTGTTTTATCAGGGAGACAGAATTTACAATTTTAAATACCCATTTGCAAACTGAAAATCAATTTTGTTTGCACCTTTTACACTTGAATCATCCCCTGGAGTTTTAAGTATTTTTCTTGTTTTCTAGTGCTTATGTTTCACTGATGGCATCACAGTTGCTCCCATGCCTCCAGCCCAGGACCACAAGCGATTAATGGATGGCGATGAAGGGCCTAACACTGGAGGGATGGGAGCTTATTCCCCAGCACCTCAGGTAACAATGCGTTGATAAAGAGATGTTCCACTTCAGCTGCACTACAGCCTAGTATTGAAAGCATGTGTAAAGTTTTAGTTCCACCATGATGAACAGGAGAGGGTGGGCTCTTGTGGATGGAAAGAATTTTGCCTAAATCAGACATAGTCAAGTCCATAACTTAATAAGCTTGCTTCTCTAAAGAGGAGGATATTTCTACTGAATTGTTTTTAATTACAAAGATTAAAGTGTTATTTCTGCAACCGTGTATTTTGATTTGTTTTTTCAAGTGCTAGAAATTACTGATCCTTGTAACTAAGTGCTTAAATCCACATTTTCATCTTGTGCTAACCTAAGCTAATGATGTATTTTTGCTGTGGCTTAAGGTAGTTTGTTTTCTGTTTGGCAAGGAACTTCTATTTGCAAAAGAACTTACTTTGCTTTCTCTTCACCTATCTCATGGCCAGTGATTATTTTTATTTATTTATTTATTAAAAAAAGGGGGGGGGGTGTTCCTCTAGAAGGCTTTTTTTTTATTATTATTGAATAGAATTTCATCATTAATCACTATACTTTCCAATTGTGATTTGTCTTTGGGAGGCCTTACTTAAATTCCAGTATGCCTGTGCAAATGGTTTGCTCCAGTGAAGCCAATGGGATTGCTTGCATGGGTAGATCTAAGCATAGAAAAGTGTGTGAAGAAATGCAAGTGTTTGTTTTAATGCTGTGGTATGCTGTCTGAAAAGAGAGAAAAAATATTAGCTTTCCATTGTACGAAACATTTTGAAGTGAGCAAGAGACCATCCAAGTATTCTGATTGTCTCTTAAAAACACTATGGATCACAGCAGGAGAAATCTGCCACTCCCTTCTTACAAACATTGCTTTGTAATCCTGTTTTATTAGATTTCTAAAGATTTACTGCAGAAAATAAGGGATACTGTTCTTCAGAAAACTGTTGATGGCATGAGGAAAGAAGGTGTCCCCTATTTTGGTATGTACAAAAGTTTGGAGTTTCTAATCATAAGGTAAAAGACCTTTGTTTGTTTGTTTTTTACTTGTCCCTCTTTATAGGGCTAACACACACATTGTAAGTTAACAAGATAACTGATTTACTTGGAAACTGGTTTTGGTATGAGTAGCTTGATTTAGACTCTATTAAAATCAATGTCTCTCACTTCATTAACAGTGGATAATCATTAATTAAGGAAGAACAGAAAGGAAAATATTTGAAAATAAGCTGCAAAATTGTAACCACAACTATTTCTGCCTGATTTATTTCTAACACCCTTCAAGTGTTAGCATCCTACCTTTAAATGAGTGCAGGTGGAATCCTTTTTAACACTGATATGCATAGATTCAGAACAAATGACCTATGCAGTGGCTTAGGTATCTTTTTTTGTTGTGTTTTTTTTTTTTTTTTTTATTCTAGGTGTGCTTTATGCTGGATTAATGCTTACCAAAGATGGACCTAAAGTTCTGGAATTTAACTGCAGATTTGGTGACCCAGAGTGTCAGGTGAGTTATTTTGTAGGTAGATAACTACATTAGGAGAGGACAACAGTCTGTTACTATCTACCATTACTCTTAACTAACTTTTGGATGAATAATTAGCTAATTGCACTCAAACACGGGATGTAGGAGGATAAGCTTCAGTGATACTCAGCACTTTTCTGTCTTCTCTGGAATGGAGATGGATTTATTTTTTTTTTCTTTATTAAAGAAGCAAACACTTCTTTTCCCCATTCCCTAATGACAAGTGAAAAAAACCCAAGCAACTTTATTTCTGTTCTTCAGAACAAATAGGTCTCTTTGGCTTCTACCCTTTCCCCTTGATATATAGCAGTTCTTTTACCCATATAGATTACCTTCAAGGAAGAGTATTTTTAAAGGTACATAGATGATGCACAATATGTATATATGTGTGAAGATACAGTATATGAACATAGTTATTTAGTATTATTTTTACAGTTGTATTCGTATTTTTAAAAGCTCAGTGAAGAAAACATAACATTGTACATTGTTTTCTTTAATTTGCTAATCTGTGTGTTTGCAGGTAATTCTTCCGCTGTTGAAAAGTGATTTGTATGAAGTAATGCAAGCAGTTATCAATAAAAAGTTGTCTAGTTCCATGCCAGTTTGGTTTGAAGACAGTGCAGCCGTGACGGTGGTCATGGCAAGTGAAGGGTATCCAGGAACATATCCCAAGGGTTTGGAAATAACAGGTAAGTGTAGCAGGAGAAACTGCAGAAGTCTGATTCCTCTTCTGCCCCCTCTTCATTCCCTCTCCTGCCAGATGAGGGTGAATCAGTGTAACTCAGATTCATCGACACCATAGATATTGTGCTCAGCAAGAGATGACTGAATTTTCCCCCCTCACATATCCAATTCTCTGCACTGCATTTTTAAGTTCTGTAGAATTTCCTTAATAAGTGTTAAGCAAAGTAGTCCTGGGATGCTCACTGATTCTTACATAACATTGATGCTGATATGTTTTGTGGTCTCTAAGTCAGTGAAGTATAAAATCCATCTGGAATTAGATGTTGCCTGAAGATCTTCCAGCTAAATACGTCTTTCTGTGTCTCTGAGCATGCAAGCAGCAGACTTGTCTCTCCTCAAAATGGATCTTTTACAAATTTGTTCCTCTTTTCCACCATGATCACACTGAATTTGACTGGGGTTTCTAGATATGATCAATAACTGTTGAATATCATTTTGTTATTTAATAGAGAATGTTCTAATCGGTTGATTTTTTTCTGTGTTTATTTTCTTAAACAGGTCTTTCTAAGGCTAAGCAACTAGGTTTGGAGGTGTTCCATGCAGGCACAGCCCTGAAGGATGGGAAAGTGGTGACTAGTGGAGGAAGAGTCCTTACAGTAACTGCTATTAAGGAGGATCTAATGACAGCACTGCAAGAAGCCAACAAGGGAGTAGCAGCCATACACTTCAAGGGTGCCATTTATAGAAATGACATTGGTTATCGGGCTATAGCTTTCCTGAAGCAGTCCAGGTAGATATTTGAAGTACTTGGAAATAATTGGTGTAAAAGGAACTTAAAGACATCACTAGATTATTACATTAATAAACTGATGTTGATGTTAAGTCTAGATAAGTTTGAATTACCTTCCTTGTAAGCAATCTAAGCAAGACCAGCCAAGGAAGGAACAGGCTTTTTGATGGCTCCTTCAGCCATGTTCTTACTCTGCCAAGTCTGAGTCAAGCTACAGTGGCAAGCATAGAGGAATAATGTGCTGCTGCTGTCTGGTTTGGGGAGGATGAACTTCTGGTTTTTGGGCTTTAAACCGTAGCTTTTGCTCTAGATTTGTATTGTCCATAAGTCTAATATTAATATCAAGAAACGTATCTATGAACAAAGTTACTGGTTCATTTGAAGAGTTTTTAGAAATGGTTAAAATGATCTATACCTACCTTGCTGGGATATGCATTTTCGTGGAGTATCTGGCTAACAACTTGGGTAGGTTTTATTGTTCCTTTTTCTTAATAATCCTTTTATTTTCACAGTATTTGGTTTAATAGTCCTGAGATTGTATGAGTGCAGGAATTTGTTTTTTAAGCACTGTGTCCTGCTGTCTCTCTAATGTTCCTGAGAGCTTCTTGCAGGTTTTTAGACTCATTTTTACCTAATATCAAGCCTATCCACTGCTCCAATTAGCTCAAAACAGAACTTTTGATAATGTTATTTTGTAATCTACAAAGCATATTAGTAAGAGTTCCACTTTTGCTGAGAATGTATACTGATTAGTATATTGTAAAATTATGATCAATAAAATTACTAAATGAAGAAGGGTGTTCATATATAGTCTTCTTTCTCTCTCCAGTACTGTGCATCTTCTGAGAAATGTATGTGAAAATATGTAATTGGGTTTTGTATTGTAGTAGAAAAAAAATTGGGTCAGTGTATGAGGCAAGAGAAGAAAGCGATTTAATGAACAATTCTCTAAAACTCTGAGTTCATGGGCCATAGCCAGTAAGTTTCTTGACTGGAGTGCCTGTATGCTGGGAGAATCTCTGACTTACAAAGGAGACTCCTGGGAACTGTTTACAGTCATCGCCAGTCTCACTGTCCTTGAGTCTGCACCAGATTTTGCTCAGACATCCTAAAATTGGAAGAACACAGGCACATTTCTCTTTGGACTCTGTGTTGCATCCAGCGAAGGAAGGGTAATGGTTGGCTCTGTAAAGTTGGGGATGCACTTTCTCTTGGCAG
>JANHFX010028089.1:21537-57130 GCA_027560015.1 Chloroceryle amazona
TTGGGGATGCACTTTCTCTTGGCAGCTTTGTGAGATTAACTCCTGTGCATTCCACTTCATGAAAATACCCAGAATAATTATTTAATAAAGAATATATTTTTCTTAATTAAAGAATTAAAAGGTTGATTTAAAGAATTAAAGTAGATACCATGCTTTTAAAAATAACATGAAAATATGGTGAATATTTATCATGTTCTGAAAGGGCCTAACTTTTGTCCCTTGTTATTGCAGGCTAGTATTTCCTTGAGTCTTATTCACAGGCTGAACAGCTACTCCTTATAATTATTTTCCTCTTGCAAATTTTTGAGCAGTGTTGTAATGCGAGTGCAGATGCCTTGTATTTTCCTAGTAGCACTGCTCTTTGGCCAGTTGTTTTGTTGGTTTTAGTCCTTGTTAATCACCATTGTGTTTCACACTCAGAATTTAAAATTAATACCGAATCACATCAATAAGAGAGCCAAAATAGGCATGACCCTAAAACAGGGATGCACCAGGTAGCCTGATTCTTGCCACTGACAATGCAGAAATAACAATTGCTTAACTGGAGTGAGATACTTTTGGTATAACTAGTAATTAAAGTCATTAAACTCACTATCTCCAAAATGAAAGGTCCTTCTGTAAATATGGGATGGTACTTGGTCAGTCATATGGACAGACAAGTTACATATACCAGTTTGTGCAAAGTGTGTTTTCTCTGTTGTACAACTGCATATAACACCTGGGTGTTATGGACGTTTCTTTCTAGATTGATTAAATAGAACGTGGTTCTTTTTAAATACTCTTTAAAGTACATACTTTAATGGAAAGTCTATTTAAGTAAAAAAAGTGTGGCCGTTTTTGTGGTGGTATCACTCCAGGTGATAAGGAGAGGCAACCTTTAACTACAGTTGTAAAGCTTTCAAAATATGGTAGAGATTATTGATTTATGTGATCCTTCTGGTTTGAAAAGCTAATTTCAGATTGATCTTGCATGGTGCTGAGGTGTTCTGATACAGCACTGCATTTTTGTATACGTATGTTTTGAGCGTAGGAACTATACTACTAACACCTCAGTAGCTGAACCAGAGATTCAAATCTTGAAAAGTCAGATCCATTATTCCACCTATTTTATCTTGTTGTTGGTTTAGGGCTTTTTTTTTTTCTGGTTTACTGTTTTTTATCTTGGTATTTGACCGGATAGTGTGCGATTCCCAATGCTCTGATGCTGTCTTCAAGATGTCTGGAACTATTTGAATACTGCTTATGGCAGAGTCTGGTGCAAATCCATGAAGTTTTGTTTCTTCAGTATAACACTCTCTATCTTTAGGTGTATGTCTAAGGTCAGGTTCAAAGCAGCAACAAGATTAACCTTTGAGACATTGAACCTCCCTGAAATGAGTACTGGAATGCTTAGAGATCATTTTATACATGCAAAGTTACTGTACAAGCAGGAAAATAGTGGTAATTGACAGCAGAATAGGATTCTGATTGGTTAATCCCCTTAGTCATGCAGTGATGTAAAGAAGTAAACATTTTTTTAAATACATGTTTGTGCACTTAGAAATCAATTGCCATAACATTATTTTTTAAATATTCTTTCAGAGGCTTGACTTACAAAAACAGTGGGGTAGACATTGCAGCAGGGAATACTTTGGTTCAGAAAATTAAACCCCTTGCTGCAGCCACATCAAGGTCAGGTAAGACTTGTACCTTCTCTTACTGCTTCAGTCAGCTCATGGCAATGAGGCTTATCATTTGATCTTGATCTTGATACAAAAGCTCATATTTATGTGCTCTGCATCTTTCTAGAGTACACAAGAAATATTTGCGGTAAGCAAGTGCCTGTGATTTCCTCAAAATATACTTCCTTAAATTTACAGATTTTTCTTATTTTAAAATGACTCTCAACTATATCTCTTGAATGTCATGAACAGTAGAGAATACAGTATAAACAGGATGAATGCAAGCAAAAATCCTACCATTTACTTCTCTTTTTGCTCATATAGATTATTATTTCTTGGACACTGAACTATACAGTTTTGGTAGATGGATCTTTAGAAAGGTATACAAGATGTAGAAATCCTCAGAAATACTATCTGTTACTTGAGATAGATATAGAAGACAATACTGTTGCTTGGTTAAAGCAGAATCAAATAATCTTTTTTTTTTTTTTTTTCCTTGGGTTGTGAACTCAGGCACATCTTGCTCTAACAAGTCCTTGTAATTCTTTTGATAGATTTAAAATGTTGTCCATTTGTGAAATAACCCTTTTTACTTCAAATTAACTGAAAACTGTCAAATAATGTCAGATATACATAGAGATAAAAGTATAGATACACATATGCATGAGTACAACCAGTCATTTCTTGGCATTTTCTACTCATGCTTGTGTAACTCTTAGGATTTAAATAATTTTAGTTTTCAGATTACCATACTTACCTATCACAGGCAGTCTTGGAACTAAGAGTCTTAAAGTACTCTAAGTAGCAGTATTAGCAAAGAGATAGGAAATTTCAGTTGGAAAATGCCTAGTTGTCTTCTTTACTCAGGGAGCAGTAAGTAGCAAGCTTCAGTGTGTTACCACAATTCCTTTTCTGTTTTTCAGAAAAATGCTTGTTGCAAGTACAAAGGTGAAGTATATTAGTCACAGTAATTACTGAGTGTTCCATCACAAAGTTTTGGATTTTTAGCCTTAGGTAATAATGAAGAAAAAAATACAAATCAAACAGAAGATTAGGGGCTCCCAGACCTCAGTGAAGAGGCTCACAATGTCAGAGAAAAGTTTTCTGGTGGGAGTCCAAAGTCATACTGACAAACATCAGAGAGAATTTGTATTGGAGATCCTGAAGAAACGCTGAAATTAAGAATTTACTATTTTTTTCCTATTTTCTGGCTGGCAGGTTGCAATGCGGAACTTGGAGGATTTGCTGGCCTCTTTGATTTGAAAGCAGCTGGTTACAAAGATCCTATAATGGTATCTGGAACTGATGGTGTTGGCACAAAACTGAAGGTAATAGGAAAATCCATGAAAGGAAGGAAAATAGCACAGAAAGGAAAATATTTTAACAGAAAATATCAGTTGTCTTAAAAATACCTATTTGCCTTTCTAAAAGGGGAATGAAAAAATAAATTCCCCCCCTTCAGGCAAAAGAATTAAATACGCAATTAATTTCTGGCATGTATGTAGCCATACTTGAAATGTTGCTTAACATAATTCATTTTTAATATTAAGTATGTAACTGGGGACTCCATTAAGGTAGAATCTCCACCCTCAAAATGATTTCTCATGGGGAAAATAATTTAATTACATGGTTGCTATTGTGTTTATGCAAACTGCAGTGAAACCCTTTCCAGTTCAATCCCCTTCCCTAAAGTACGTGCCAATTAAGGAAGTAACAATTCCTAAAATAAAATATTAGGAGGTGTGCATAGAGACGATAATAAATGAAGCTGCTCTTCAGAAAGCATCTAGAGGAACAGCAGGATTTTGATTCCCTTCCATGGCAGACTCCCCGCTTGGGTTTCAGTTTCTCAAAGCTAACCAACAGGTTCTCTCTCTGTGTTTTGCAGATTGCACAAGTGTGTAAGAAACATGACACCATAGGTCAGGACCTGGTTGCCATGTGTGTCAATGACATCTTGGCTCAAGGAGCAGAGCCCCTCTTCTTCCTTGACTATTTTGCCTGTGGCAAACTTGACGTTGAAGTGGCTGAGAGCGTCATTGCAGGAATAGCTGAAGCTTGCAAAAAAGCAGGATGTGCACTTTTGGGTATGAACGCTCTTCTTACGCAGTATCTTTATAATTCATTGTAATGTGTTTGTTTTCCTAACCTAATGAAGAGCCTTAGAGGACTGAAAAAACAAACAAAGCATCACATGTCTTTGCTTTCCGGTAACATAATCTCTGCCCACTGGAAGGAGACAGTACTGTGCAAATGTTGCGATTAACTTAGGGAGTTGCCTATGAATTTTATTATTTGTATATTTTCATTTAACTTTGTAATTATAGCAACTACCTAGAAAACTAACAATACATATATTTTATTTCTTTGTATTTTACAAGTAAATTTTTTGAAAACACACCAAATAGGTTTGTTTTTTTTTTATCCTTTATCCTAAAATGTCACATTTTCCTCTAGAAACAAGATTTATGTATGTTATTGTGCATGCACATGTCCCTCTGCGTGTACATATTATCCTTCGAACGTCTTGGATGATTTTAACCAAATCTGACAGGAAAGCTAGAGATCTCACAGCTATTGTGTTTCCACAAGCTTCATGAAACTAGAAAGCCTGAGAATGTCCTTGTGAGTGCAACAAAAGCTTTGGCTGGAGCTCACTACTTAAGACACAGAAGTTAACCAGTAGACAGAAACCTAAAAGGAACCACATTTTGTTATTTACAAAACTAGTAGCAAAATTAGACTTGATGAAGATTTACTTCACCAAGATGAGCATGTTCCAAGATGTTAAGCATTTAAACATTTTCCTTTTCACCCCTATAAGTACATAATATATTTTATTAATAAATTATATATGTATTCTGGTATACAGAATATATACAGAATATACTGGTAGTCTAGTTATCCATGAAAATGATACATTTCCCTTCTTGAATCTTAAAAACTACAGCATTAACACTGTTCCATTCAATAAAATTATAAATAATTTGATTTAGTGAAAAATACATTCTTCTGTATATAGTTAGTTTATAAAAGGAGTACAACATAAGGTTAAATTTGAAAGCAATGAAACCCAGAAAGTTCAGTTTCCTCACATAGTTTTTGGGTTTTCTTCTTTTTTTTTTATGAACAGATGTGAAGAATTACCATGATTTTTCAAAAAAAGACATTTAATTTGAGACAAAAAAATGACACTTCAAGTGTCTTGCTTTAGGTACCACTTTATAATTGGTAATACAGCAATTCTGTCCTTTTAGCCAATTCTTTAAGGAAGTAGCCTTTTCTAAGTGGGTGTGTCATTCTGAGGTAGTTTACAAGCTTTGAATAAGAGCGTATTTATGTTCTGGTTTGTTTGGGGCTTTTTTGTTGTTTTTTTTTGTTGGCATGGACTGTTACTTTTGTATTTGTCTTTAACCTGTTCTCTCAGTTTTTCAAACATAATCAAACCATTCGTACTTCATGCTATGTGAAATCTTGCCATGAAATTACTTACTGGAATTTCAACATTTGGTTTCCAATTGGAAAACTTTGAAACTACAAACGGCTTTGGATATTGTAAATTAATTACCAGAGAATAATTTCTCAAAATTGTAGATGGGTTAGCAAATACTTTTTTTGTGCTAATATAAAAATAAGTCCAAACTCAGAAATAAACCAATTATGATTGGTTCTCCAAATTCTGTCACTCTCAGCAGAGAAGGGACAGAGATGATGCAATAAGTCTGAACCTGAGGAGGAAACGCTTTTCTGTAGCCTGGATCATCAAAATAAATTTCAGTTTGGGCTCTAACTTCACACGTTCATTTCACTGTGCGTGTACATAACGTGTAGATCTGTCTTTGTATAGTATCATCTCATAAAAGTCTCATTTGAACTTTGAATCTGTACTTTGCATTTCTGCAATAGCTGAATATTTAGCTCAACCACCTCAAACTCATCACGCCACTTGATAGCGAGGTACTGAATGGCTTATCTACATGCTTGGTTTTGCACAAATGTTATTAAATACAGTTTCAAATACAGATGTATCTAAGCAAATGAACTTTGATTTTAAATTTGGTTATAGCAATGTCATGTGGAAACCTGGAAAAGCTTCCAGAGAATCTTGTACTGAGCAGTGTCAAGTACTGAGCACCATTGCTCAGGTACATTTGAAGCCTCTTCAGGGACACTTCCTGGAAATAGACAGTACTCCAGGTCAGCACATTGGGCAGAGTTCATGATATAATGGCAACTTAATCATTGCCAGGTTGTTTTCTTGTGAACACTGTGACCCACAGAGGGATTAGAAAGAGAATAGTGAGATGGCTGTGAGGATAGCTGGGGAGAGTTTCACCCTGGTATGGGGGGATATTGTCAAGATGTCTGTTTGGAAAACTTTGGAGTGAGCAGTAAATGCTCATTTCACGTACCAAACACAGAAAGGTCCCCTCTCCAGAATGGATGATCCATGACATTTGGTCCCCTCTTTTTTTCTTTCCCACAGGAGGAGAAACTGCTGAAATGCCAGGCATGTATCCACCCGGAGAGTATGACCTGGCTGGGTTTGCTGTCGGTGCAGTAGAGCGAGGGCAGATGCTGCCCCAGCTGGAGAGAATTGCTGATGGAGATGTCGTTATTGGAGTAGCTTCTTCTGGGGTTCACAGCAATGGGTACAGTCTTGTAAGGAAGATTGTGGAAAAGTCATCGTTCGATTTCTCTTCTCCAGTTGGTGTCTCCGGTGATCAGACATTAGGTACCAGTTGCAATGTAGTTTCTTGTATTATAACTTGAAGTTCTGAACAGGCAAATGTCACACAATTGTTCTGTCTGTGCCTTTGCTTTTGTAACTTTTCCAAGGCACTAAAAGAAATTCTTTAACAGAATCACAGAGACAGCAAAGTAATTAAGGGAGGGGCATAAATAACTAATTGTATGCTAAAAAAGGTAGAACATGGTGGGGTTTATTTCTGTAGTACAATGCTCATTAGTATCCGGCAAATGAGTATTTTGATATTTCTTCACTTTTATATTGATTAACCTTTCTTTCTGTGTTGTAATTGGTTTTATTTCATGCTCTTTCATCTGCAGGAGATCTCTTGTTAACCCCAACTAAAATCTACAGTAAGTCTCTGTTGCCGGTCCTTCGCTCAGGCCATGTGAAAGCCTATGCCCACATCACTGGAGGGGGCTTGCTGGAAAACATTCCCAGAGTTCTCCCGGAGTCCTTTGGTGTCGTTTTAGGTGAGATAAAAAGCAAAGCTACGTGTTGTGGTTTAACCCAGCTGGCAACTAAGTCCCTGACAGCCACTAATTCATTCCCCCACAGTGAGATGGGGGAGAGAATTGGAAGGGTAAAAGTGAGAAAACTCATGGGTTGAGACAAAGACAGTTCAGTAGGTAAAGCAAAAGCTGCTTGCACAGGCAAAGTGAAACAAGGAACCCATTCACCATCTCCCACCAGCAGGCAGGTGCTCAGCTATCTCCAGGAGACCAGGGATCCAGCGTGCATCATGGGTACTTGAGAAGGCAAACACCATCACCCTGAATGTGTCCCCCCACCTCCTTCTTCTTTCCCCATCATTTGCCACAGAATATCCCTTTGGTCAGCTGGGGTCAGCTGTCTGGGCCGTGACCCCTCCCAACTTCTTGTGTCCTCCCAGGCTACTCACTGGTGGGGTGTGGTGAGAAGCAGAAAAGGCCTGGACTCTGCATAAGCACTGCTCAAACAACTAAAACATCCCTGGGTTATCAACACTGTTTTCAGCACAAAGAATAGCCCCATGCTAGATATTATGAAGATAACCAACTCTATCCCAGCCAAAACCAGTACACTGTGGAAACATCCTCATGTCCAAATGAATTGCTGTGTAAGCCTGTGTACATGGGGCCATGTCAGCTGTCTTGCACCGTAAGAGCTAGACTTGCCTGTCTAGAAGTGTTTGCTTTTTTCTTCATTGTTGCTGCATTTCTCTTTGCGCCTGAACCAGTCAAAACCCTTTGTAGTCTTAAGACTGCTACCTATTGAATTCACTTCCCCTGATGGTGTTTTGGGATGGATTTTTTATGAAACTATCCATACTTGCAAAAATAAAACAACTTTAAAACCAACCCAGAGTGAGCTGTCACCATTTGCAATAACCTAAAAAATTATTGCTAGTAAAAATTATATTCATGAAGTCATCACTTAGCATTCAGATATGGTTATTAGCTCAAGTACACCTTGTGCTATTTGATATACCTTAATTAATCCTCCCCACAATCTTCTCAGGTATGCTAGATAGAGTATTTCACTTATGGAGAAAGTGTAGTATGGAAAAGTAAATGACTCGCTATAGGTTAGGCAGTGTTCATCGGGTTGTAGAATAAAATAAGGGAACTTATACTGAGTTTTGCACTCCAGAACAGCATGTAAATAATTATTCCACTTTTCCACAGTGGACACTGGTATATATAAATGGGGATAAAGATAACTCCTAAAAGTTAACATAGCAAGGAAAATCTCTGTCTTTGAGGCTTGTCCAGAAGCACTTCTTTTGCTACTGTATATTATCCTTAGCTGGTTGGAATTGGGGGCAGCTTGAGACTTCGGTGACAGTTTTTAAATACAATAGTTTCTCTTGAAATAGTTCTCACCTTCAAGAAGAGGAAGCCTTGGAGCCAATTTTGAATTACATTAACAGATTGCAGTGGAGCGATATGATTAATTTCCTCCTGGAGTGACACTTCTTTCTACTCCCAAGCTGCGTTCAGTAAGGAAGGAAAAAAAATCCTGTTTCCATGCATAGAGGCCAATCTCACGCTAATGCTACTGTGGAACTTTTAGTCTCTGCGTTCCGTTCAGATCTTGCCTCTTAATACTTTTTAGTATTTGTACATTGGTGTAATGATTTTTACTCTTCATTTATATTTTCAATTCTCTTCAGATGCTCTTACCTGGAAGATCCCTGAAGTCTTTTGCTGGCTCCATAAAGAAGGGAACCTTTCTGAGGAGGAAATGACTCGGACATTTAATTGTGGCATCGGTGCTGTGTTGGTAGTTCAGAAGGAGCTGGCTCAGCAGGTCCTCAAGGATGTACAGAGACATGAGTCAGCCTGGCTGATAGGGAAAGTTGTCTCCCTGCAAAAAGGTTATTAATTTTTTTTTTATTTAAAAAAAAAAAAGAAAAGAAAAAAAAAAAAGAAAAAAAAAAAAAGCAGAGCTGAAGGCCTTAGGTGGTGAGTCTTCTTGGAGGTTACCTGAAGAGCTCTTAATTGACACCTCCATGGCACAGTGCCATTAGTCTCTTTTCACAGGTACTTTTCTCCTCTCTCTGTTTCTCCCCTTATTAATGTGTTTTTTTGTTTGTTTGTTTTTTTTCTTGCACATGTTCAGGCTCTGCCCATGTCAAAGTCCATAATCTGGATCGAGCCTTGAAAGCAAATAGGTCACTGTCTCTGCACAGCCATATCCAAGGAAAAATTCAAACAAATAAAGTGAAGGTTGCTGTCCTTATCTCTGGAACAGGTGAGAGTTACATTCTTTACTACAGTGTAAAGCAGACTATTGAAAAAGGAACTTCATCTCACATTTAAAATCTGTTAAAACCTTGCAGTTCTCCATGGAGGCTCTAATGGTCTTCTTACAGCCTGTCAGAAACAGACAGAATAGGTTTTGCCCTTGGATTAATTTCAACCACAGAATGATCTTTAACCTCTGCTGCAAACTGACTATGAATTACATCTGTGTTCATTTTATATACAAATCTCTTCAGGTGTCTAGATTCAAGCAACCACTGCACTGCACTATAGGGACAGCAGCATTATTTCTCCAGTAGATCAGAATATCTTCTTGCCATGTAGACACTCCCAGGGTTTCCAGTATTCTCACTTGCTAAGGAGGAGACCATCATTTGAATTCCATAAATTACATTTTACAAATTTAATTGCCAGTAAAAGTCCTGAAGTCTCCAGCTGTCAAACTCAGTTCCTAGTAAGATCAATAAAAAAACAATTATTGTTAACATCAGCGGGTTTTGGGTTGAATCTCACCCACATTGGTACTTATTTAAAACTTCTTCTAGCTCTTAATTATATTCATTCTCCAGGGACAGCCTGGTAGTTATTAATTCTTTTTTCACTCCTAGGCACAAACCTAGAAGCCCTCATAAGCAGCACAAAGAAGACCACCAGTTTCGCACAAATAGTTCTTGTTCTTTCTAATAAAGCTGGGGTAGAGGGTTTAAGGAAAGCTGAAAGAGCTGGTATTCCTACAAGGGTAAGTAATTCTCATCTTTTAAAATTAGCCATTGTTATCTCTGACTATAGCAGGAAGGTACTGGGAGATAATGAATTTTACTAGTGGTAAGAGATGGTTTGATGGAAAGCCTTAGCTTTTCTTATTAGGTCTATCATGAACTTGTGCCCTTGGGCAAACTACCTAACATTGGAAGGAAAATACTTCTTTTCACCTCCGAAATGCTCCCAGCAATCCTGATAGTTTTGGGAACAGTCATTGTATTAAACCAGTGGAAAACTTTCACAGGTAAATGGCAACTTTGCCACTTATTTAACTGTAGTGCATTTACACTAAAGTAACAAGCTGTTTTATCTTAAGTTTATTTTTAAATTACATGCTAAACAAACACAGTAGTTCATTTGAATGAAAAAGAGAGGTCAAACTCGGCAGGACCTTCCACTGATTCCTCAGGCATTGCTTCAGGCTCTCCAGCATTCCTTCAAAGCAAGCTGGTTTTCCCCTTTATGTCACTGGGTCCAATGCTGCATTGCTTTGCCTTTTATGCAGTCATTTCTTTTACAGATGTGAAATGCTACTGTTCTGACTTTTACAGTCACTTTCCACTGATAACTAGGAGACACAGGGAAGATGTGGGCCCAAAGCAAGCTTTGCTGTTAACTTTAATAGTAGCAGGATCTGAATGTTAGCACTGCTGTCTCTTATTTGGGAGTGCAGAAAGATCACAAATGAAAAATGTCCCTGGCATGCAGACAAACATAGAATGATGAAAAAAAAAAAATCGAGTGTGGGAGAGCTGATGATCGCGGTTGTTAAGATGGAGAGTGAGCAATGAAACAGAGGCACAGAGGACTATGTGCTGTGTGGGTTACTGCCTGATAGTTCCTGGCAGAGTTCAGACCAGTGTTGAGCTGGGCTCTACTTTTAGTGCCCTCTGCCACCTTTCCAGCTGACCCATTCTGTTTTTTCAAAACTACCATGGTAAATCTGGTAGGGATTAACAGGAATAATAGGAATAAAGACTGCGTGTTTGTCTGCTAGCTTCATACATTTATGAGCTGTTCTTGCTGTGAATGTGCACCCAACTCGAGCCACGTGTGGAGGTGTACTTTTTTGTTTATTACTCCATGGTACCATTTCGTTGTGCTCTTTTAAATTAAATTAACACCGTGTCTATATATCTTTGTCTTTGGGTTATCACAGGTTATTGACCACAAATTGTACGAAAGTCGCAATGCATTTGACAGTGCAGTTGACAAAGTCCTTGAAGAGTTCTCAGTTGAACTGATCTGTCTGGCTGGATTTATGCGAATACTGTCAGGCCCTTTTGTCAAAAAATGGGAAGGTAAGCACAGCAAAGTAGTGTATGCATTTATTTTTCTTTTAAAAAGTAACTTTATAGCTTATCCTCAGGAAAAAGCAAATGGGAAAAATATAGAAAAGGGACCATATTAATTCTGGGTTTGCAGGAAACTAGACTGAGAAAGAGAAAGAGCATGAGAAAGAGAAAAGCAGTATTTTTCCCCTTCCATCTATTATTTCCACAGAGCTTTAAGGAACCCAAAGGCAAATGCAGACTTTTTCTTTGATTTATTAGACAATATTTTCAAATAAGGTTGTGAAGACTTTAGATCTCTTCAGACATGAGGTGCAGGACAAATTGTTGCTTAAGCAGTAGGTGTTGGCCGGGGAGAGGTGAGTATCCAGCCACTGAGAATTCATTCCCCAAACAGGTCAGCTGCTTTGGCCGTGTATGAAACTGCGAAACTGGGCAGCAGTGTGCGGTTCCTGTTAACAGGACCTTGCCAGTCTTCTGGCCAGACATCCCAGGAGCTGCCTGAATCTGAGGATGGCATGTTTCACAGGCAGATCCAGCTCTTTTTTTGTCTGAAGTGTTCAGCGTCTCCATTCTGGCCATCTTTTACCATTTTACCAGATTTTTGTTAGAGGCTGGTAACACCTCTGCCTACTTTAGTGACTGCTCTCCCTTCCCAAGTTGTTACATTCCTCCTCTTACCTCTTTCTGTTTCTTTAGAGAGTCCTGAATCACGCAGAGGCAGCTGCTCTTCTCACTGTTGGCTCTGCTTTGGGTTCAGTCAGGGTTATTTAAACTGTTTTCATGCTGATCTCAGTTACAGACTGTTCAGCCTATATATCACAGCTCTTCAGGTGGCCTTTGTTGTTCACATGGTGATTTTTGTGTAACCTTGGGTGTGTCTATGACACAGACCTTTTACACCTGGACTGCTTCTCAAACCTGTGTTTAAAATCAGTGGAGCAAGACAGGCATTCTTAGGAGGGCAACTCCTTTTATGCTAAAGCTGTCAGCTAAAGTAAGTCAGATGAATTGTCTCTCTCTCCATTTGTTACAGAGTCCAGAAGACAAAGATGTAAATGTCTGTGCTGTAGACAGCAGTAGTTATGAGAGAGGAATCCCTCACTACCTGAGATGCGTTTTGAGCAGAGTATTTGTGTAGGGGATGGAAAAAAACCTTTCTCTAGTGCAGAAACCTTGTGCAAATAAAGGACAAGTTTAGTTCTCTCTGATTGAGGGACAGAGCACGGTCAGTCCTGACGATTGTCCTGCACAGTTTGGGATTTGTGTTACACGTATGACTGGCCTGAGAGCAAAAGATTTTTCAGTACCGGATGGTTAACTCATTTTCTAAATGTTCATCACTGAATTGAGCTTGAAAATGGATACCTACCTAAGCTCTGACCAAGACAGTGCTTCGGTTAGTTCTTAGATGTGAGCTCAAACATTCAGTTTAGCTCAGGGCTCTAACAGAGGCCTGCTGTAAAATTCTTCCCTATATGCCTAGGCACTGACCACTCTAAATTAGCCATGAGTAATTGGTTCTTGTTGCTGCTTTCTTAAAAGCTGTTACTTTTTATTTCTCTCACAATCACAAGGACACAGATTGTGAAGTTAGTTGTGAAACTCTTGTTTAATGGCTATGAAATGTTAATTTTGAATGTTAAAATAAAGGACAGATTAAAAAACAAAAAACAAAAAACAAAACCAAAACAAACAAACAAAAACAAACAAACAAACAAAAAGAACCCCAAACAAATAGAAAACCATGTTCCTTTAGAGGAAGATCTGACAGTACTGTAATGAGAAACTGGGGAAACTTTCACAGAAGGGCAGAGTGTTGATTCCAGCTCACTATCCCCAATACTTTTTTGCTCAAGCAGCAGGCAGGGAAATGCTGATGCTTAAAAAGGGCTATTTTTGTGATACAAAACACATTTGAGATACTGTTGAAGATCAGTCGGTATATTTGCCTCTTTAAGTTCGCAGGTCAAGATTTACATGAGTTACTGCAGTGAGAGTGCAGGCTTCCTGTACTGCTGCCAGAAATGGCCTTCACATGACGAAATCCTCGGCCTCTATTTCAGTGCACCGTTGCCTCCGCCAGCATGTGTCAGCTCAAGTCTCACTGCTTGGCATTTAGTTGATGTTCAATGAATCCTGATAACACACAGTCTTCCTAAACAGGAGGCATGCAGAGATGGCGTGGGCGTAGCGTAGCGTACTGTAGTATAAATAGTATCGATGGCCACTTTGGGGGTTTTATTCTGTAAGGGTTTGTACTGATCGTAAGAGAAGATGAAGGGCTGTCAAGCACCTTTTGACTTCACTGTGGTCCAGAATGGGCCAGAGGAGTTGTCACAGAGATACTAGGAGTAGAAGGGAGAAGTCTGCCAGGAGAAAGGTTTTCTCATTTCTCAGAAAAGGTTTTCCCATGGCTTAACCATTGCATTGCTGTAGTGGTGAGACCCTGAGGTCACGGGCAGCCATTCTACCTTTCTTTGCAGCTATGTAGGAACTCAGGCATATGCTTTTTCTTTTAAGTGAACTAGTAAGGTACAGGCTTCCCAGTCTTATAACCATGGTCACACCTGAGCATTATAAGGTTACATTATGAATTTCAGGATGCCCGGGCCAACTTTCCACCACGTGGAAAGTAGTAGTGGTGGACAAGTGCTTTTCAGAAGGGCAGAGAAAGGCTCCTATGTGAGCAGCTGTTGTCTTTTATTAAGCCAAAACAGGTGTGGAGAAAAAGTCCAGCCTAAAGAATTTTTGCCTTGTCACGAGGGGTCTGTTAGATCATTTGAAAGTGCACCGAGTTTCTTCGGGTGCTGAGTTTGTAAGAAAGAGGATTGTGCTTGTGATCAAAGAAGAGAAGAGCAAGATGCAAGGGAAAGGACAGCTACATAAAAAAATTAATCATTATTACTTGCTGGAAAAATATGCTTTACCCACACAATTAAATGTAACTGATTGCTGTCTCATTTTCCTGAGATAGTGAGACATTCTGAAACGTTTTGGGCTGGTTGGTATCGTCAAAACATAACCAAATGCAAAAGTCATGAAAAACCTTTTTCACAAATGTATTTTGTTTCTCTATTGATTATGGTACTGGTGACACTCTGGTAAGCCTGAGACAATGACCTTGCTTACAATTTTCCAGGAAAAATACTGAACATCCACCCATCTCTACTGCCCTCTTTTAAGGGAGCAAATGCCCACAAATTGGTGTTACAAGCTGGAGTCCGAGTCACGGGCTGTACTGTACACTTTGTAGCTGTAAGTACTTCCCTTTCACTCCCTTTAACTCTGTAATTCATTGGCCTTAAGATTTTCACCTCAGAGCTTGCTTGGAACACCCTTATACCATCACTTTTGGTTAACTCTTCTCCTTTGTTCGTTCATAACATTACTGGAAAATATAGTGCTTTAGTTTGCTATCCTTGGAAAAGGAACTGGAAATGAATAGTCTGTACAGGAGTTTGAGCTTTACTTAAATTAACTTCTTCCCTAAGCATCCCACTGCTGCCTTCCACCAGTTGGAGTGGGCCTACTAGTTCATATAAGCCCTTGGCTAACGACAGTCGTTGTTACTGCACAGCACTTATATTTTATCATACAACCTTTCCTATTTGTTGCTTTCAAGAAAAAAAATAAACCAAACCACTTGAAATGGCACAAGAAGTTTAGATTTGTTAAGAAGTAATCCAATGTTTGTGGGAACAGAGAAAAACTTCACAATTCATCTTAGTCAAAAATAAAGAAAACAAAAGACAGTGATCTCTCAACTTGGAAGATACACATTTTTATCAGTTCAGGGAGCATTTTTTACATCTTGTTCCGTTCTCTGGTTTGAGAGTAACTAGTCTCCCCTTCTCTGCTGCTTTCTTCAGATTATCCTGCCCTTTTCCACTGCTCCTGAAATCTGTTCTTATGATATTTGTGTTCTCTTGGAAAAAGAGACAAAAACTTTTTTTTCAGACAGAACAGAAAATCGCATTCCTTTCTCTATGATATGACTTGGGGTTTCTTCTCTGTATGGCAGTGTACTGAGAAACAATAACTAAACAGCAGGGATCTGCCTCCTTAACATGCAAAAGAGAGATCTGCAGGGTTTTCTAGCCCGTCTCTGTGCCAAGGCTTTCAGTTCACTCTTCTGAGCTGAAATATCATCATTTTGACCAATTTATCCTACTATGTTCTCAGTTAACATGTCTTCTGTTGTTTTCTGTAGCAGAAATGTTACTCGCTGGTGTACTGCCTGACTCCTCTTTTTCTTTGAACCCTGAACTTCCATTAGTTCCTCACAGGCCCATGGGAGTGCCAGCACCTTTTCTGCACTCCTCAGTGCACATTTTCTGTAATAACATAATGGTAAACACATCCTCAAGGTAGCTGGATTACAATCATTGCACAGCTGGGCCCCCTTCTCTCTTCTCTTTCAACTGTACAAACTTTCTGGCTATTGCTTTTACAGGAGGAAGTTGATGCTGGAGCAATCATTTTCCAAGAGGCAGTTCCAGTTAAGATTGGTGACACAGTGGAGACCTTGTCTGAAAGGGTGAAGGAGGCTGAGCACCGAGCCTTCCCAGCTGCCCTGCAGCTTGTCGCTAGCGGGGCCATACAGGTGGGAGAAGCTGGCAAGATCTACTGGAAATAGGAGCAGCATGTCCATGAATGTCCTCAGATGGGACAGCTGGGGTGCCTTAATTGATCAAAACAGAGGTCACAGCCTAACAACATGCACACTGTATTCTCTTCACAAAGTGTTTTCAACATAAGAGTTTACAATGTCATGTCCTCGCTTAAATGGTTAAAGTCAAATCTGAAGAAAGCCACAAATGTGGACTCTAAAGTCAGGGAGCTGTTTTCAGTAGTTTCGGCACTGGCTCTGTTATGTGCGTCCTCATTATAATTACTTCCTTGGCCAACATTTCAATTCTTAGTCACTTTGTTAACAAACGAAAAAAACATTCCATTTGTTAGAGAACTGAGCATCTCTGAGATTGATTTAGGAACATCAGTATTACTGACAAACCATACGGGCTGTAACAGGGGATTCTCTTGTCGTGGGCTGTGAATTGGTGTTGAGGAAAAGTAATGGAACTAGTACAATGAAAGAGACAGCTAAGGGCAAAAAAAACTTTACTCATAAAAATCTCTAGCCAAACCAAGAAAAAAAGCTTGCTTCTCAGAACACTAACTATTCCTGCAGCTAATGAAATGGATTTTTTTCCATATAGTTTGTTTCAATGTTGGTAAATTTTGTCTGACCCCAATTATGGACATAACCTGTAATTTCAAATACTGGACCTGCTATCAGTAAGATGCTAAATAGAATTAAATGTCTGCTGACCATTTGCTTTTGAGCATCCCCATGTGAATCCACATAGGAATTTCCCTCAAAGATTTGTTCAGAGCCAAAAGAGTTGGGTTTGGTTATTTTTGAATTAGCAGAAAGGGAGTTAGGACTAGATACAAAATGTGTTCTTGGCTTGCAATACATTCTTCAGAAATTCTGATGAAGTTAAGTGCCTTTTTCCTTGGAATAGTATTTTCACCGGAGTAATACTGATGGAAGTGCAGTAAATGTTACTATTCGGAAAACAATAAGTGCTTTTACAGAGCTCAACTCTTGTGAAAAAGCACCTGTTTTCTTTGAATGTTTTGATACAGTTGTGAAAACATTTTCATGTATTTACTAAAATAATCAAATTTCCCCCGTACAAACCAGAAGCATCTGACTGAAGCTGATTAGGTATGTTCTAGAGCTCCCTTTTTAATACAGAGAAAGCTGATTTGTATTTTGGGCACTGATGTCCTTATGGTACTTCTGTGTTGACGTAATCCCAATTTGGATTTAAAATAAAGTCTAATAAAGTTAAAAAATTAAATATCAAAATCTTCCCTTGGCATTCCTTTACCAGGGGTTTAAACTAAAGGAGGAATTTGTGAAAGTGAATTGAACTTCATCTACAGTACAGCAACTGTAAATCACATTGTGAGGTTACAGACATGGGTCTGTAAGTTAGCAATGATTCACAGAGCACGGTGACCTTAATCTTACAGTGTCCAGAGGGCCTGTGATGAAGAAACTTGCTGACAAAATACTCCTGTCATCATTTGTCACTGAGGTTAAAGCTCAAGCCAATACAGAGGAAAATGACACGGTCAAATTTAATTTGCTTGTAAAGGGCAAAGAATTAAAGCTAAGTCTTCATCCCAGCATTTTTATTTACAAACCTGCTCTCCCACAGAAGGGCCTCCCCCACAGGCAAGCTGCCCACCCAGGCTCAAAATCCAGCCTCAGTGAGAATGCAAAAGATGCGAGGAGCATCCAGCTCTGGCAGGGGTTCAGCCTGCCCAAGTTCAGTGCCTCAGCCATGACAAAGGAAACATTTCACAAGCCAAAATAAATTGGACTTTAACTCACACATTAGAGGAAGTAAGACTAGTAAGGGTGAAATCATTACTTGTACAGTTATTAATATAATATTATCAATAAAAGCATTTTGATCACTACCAGAAAGGCCAATAGCAGAAGACCTGGGTGCTCCTAATCCAATACCCCATTCCATCACTGACAGCTTGAGCAAAACTCAGATATTTTGCCATCTAATGCAGATGACAAATGGGATTTAAGCACCGATCTGTATTTCTACAAATGCATAAAAAGAAATTTCATTGTGAAGGGGATCTTGGATGGCTTTGCTTCAATTACCACTCTGTAAAAAGAATAAAATTAAGAGCCCACCACACCCAATCTCAGAGGGAAGCCAGGAACACAATTAGAGTTGTTGGATACTGTAGTGATCGTCAGGAGACCTGTCAGAGCACAGTAACTAGCACCCTATTCCCCTTTAACACTTTGAGTTTATTCAGTCATGCATGCTATGCAATTCAAATAATATACAACAGGAAGTTACTACAAAGATACAACAGACTGAAAGCAAACTAAGCTGTGTGTTTATCATAAAAAATACCTCTACATACCAAGCATTTGTTAATCTTGCCTTATTGCAGTTCTGATTTTTCACGGATGAAAAATAAACATTCCTTGCTCTAGTCACTGGAGTGCAAGAGACAAATACAGATTTCTGTACATAAATGGCAGAGCTTACAGGTGGGAACTGAATTTTTCTCCCCTCCCTAACTACTGAAACACCACTAGCAACACATCATAAATAAATAAATAAAATCTATACTTTTTAACTGGGTTTGACTTATGCTCTCAAACAGCCTGATAGAGCCGAAAGCAAGATGCACAGTATGCTCCTTACTAGTACAGTATATCTAGTAGCAAAAAAAATGTGTGTTTTTTTTTTTCTTTCTTTCTTTCCCACTGCATCTAATGGCTACTAGTGATTCCTTCTCTGGAAAATTCAGCTCTGGCTACTTCTCTAGCTTGCTCAATAGCTCCTTAGCTAGCTTTCTTCCTCTGATTTGTTACTTGCATGCCAGTCATTATTCTGGCAAATATAAATTAAGCTTCCCACAGAAAAAGATTTTATTTAACAGTAACAACTCTCTGGATGAAGCCTGTTATTCAGTCAAGAAAAATGAGATTTTTTTTCCTGCCACTGCAAGTTACACTGAGGATGTCCTGTTCTGCTGATTTCAAGGACGAAGGAAGAAAAATGCCTGAACTCTGGTGTTTCTAATCCCTCTAATCAAATGTTAATCCCTCAAGATCCCATTGTTTTAATATGAAATTCTGGGAATGTTGATGTGCTGCCCCCTTTCATGAAGCAGGGGAAAGTGTCTAGATGTATGTTCAGTGTGCACAATTGTACCCTGTTGACAAATTTCTGTGAAATGGAGTTTGTTTAATTTTGCTTGTTTTTTTTTCCCTTTTAAAAGCTCCCTGCCTTGCTGGGCTATGGGTCTTCTGCTTGGCAGCTTACTAGACTCTGGCTCCCACACTGGTGCACATGTTTGCATACCCTCTTCTCCTCAGTACGCTGAGGTGCTCCCATGGTTGTGGGGCTCAAAAGGACGAGGCCCTTGTAGGCTCCCAGCTCCTCCCACAGAACTATGCATTCATCTCCAGTGCTTGTTGTTCACTCCCAAATCCACACTGTGCCAGGCTGGGCCTCACATCTGATTTGCCCTGACATGTCTGGCCTCTTCCATCCAACAGGAGCTGGTTGCCCTCTGCAGAGGCATGCTTCCTGCTTGCGGTTGCTTTGTGAAGCTCTTGGTGCTCCGCAACATAATGGAGCCAACAAAATTTGATCCCTTGGAAGAACTAATTTTCCTCTGAAGCACTAGGCCATTTTTACAGCTTAATTCCTTTCTTTGCTTTGTAACACAGTATCTCCTTTACAGATGAAAAAAAAAACAGGACAAAGAAATCAGAATCTGGAAGTATAGCTTGACTGCCACTGCCAGTTTTGCAAAAGGAGCGTAACTAAAGCTGCGAGCTCAGGGTAAGGATCACGTCTCAGAGTGGAAACCTGTGACACTGATACACCTGCAGTCAAAGAGAAGCACATCAAAGCCTGGGAGGAGGAGGAGGGAAATATGAGCAAGACATTCATTGACCTGGCTACACCATGTTGTTGTCTTGAGGCTCTAGAGCCATGAGAGTGCATGTGCAGTACCTCTTCTCTTCTCAGAGACACAGACTTTGGCTGTTTTGTTTCCAGTAGGTTTTGCCATCCGCTCCTAACTGGACTGCTCCACTGGCCACCAGCTGCAAGGCGATAGGAAAAGCCCGACACTCAGCTTCTTTAACCCTTTCTGACAGTGTCTCCTCGGTGTCATCTGCCTTCACAGATACCGGCTCCTGGTGGATCACTGCTTTTGGACTAGATTCCTCCTAAAATGGGGATATTGGGACTCTTTTAGAAGAGGCTGGTGAACAGCCTCGGGAAGATTATGGATGATGCAGGCGGGGCAAAGAGTCTAATGAGAGATCTTGGCAAGCCCAAGTGTAGTTGTGTGCAGGAATCTTAAAGTACATCTACAGAGGCTTGCCACCTCCATTGTGGTGCCTGCATCACATTAGGGGCTACAGCAGGAAGACAGACATGGGATAGATGATTCAGAGGCCATTGTGCTGAAAGTAGGAGAAACTGGAAAAAACCCCAACCATCATAGTATGAAGGCAGAGGATAGGACCCCAAGAAACCACAAATGCAATGTAACCCCCACATCTTCCTGTTTTTACTGGTAACAGTCCCAAGAGTTCCACACATTCATGTTACCTCTTCCTGTTTCTGCTTTCAGAAAGAAAAGAAAAAAGCAAATTCCTTGTCACAACTTAGTCAATATAAGGTAAGAGGGCACGTACCAGGACAAAATGCACAGTGCAGCCTGTGACTTTGAATCCACTTTGCAGACCTTGCTGATGGGCATTTCCATCCTTGATTGGTGGGAAAAGTGATGGAGAAGCATTCAAAATTTTCCCTGGGCATCAGTGTGAGGGGAAAAAAAAATAATTGAGCTAAATTTCCTTTAAAAATAAAAGCGAGATGTGTAATCAGTTCAATACAACAGCATGGAGCATGACTTGGGAGTTTAAATGGTCTCAGCTGCAGTCAGAATACAACAGGGCACATTCAGAATCAGGTTAGAAAGCAAAACATATACATGGTGTAATGATCTCCAAAGAAATGTGAGGAAGCTCTGCTCTGATCTAAGGAAATACTGCTCTTCCAGGACCACAGGTGACAGCGTGCAGGCTTTGGCAGTAGCCAGGCAAGCATATTTCAATTAAGGCCAAGGACCTCATTTGCTTTTGTGTCTGTGGATAGACAGATGGAGTGGTAAGAGGCACTGCACATGTGGAAGTGATTTTCACAGACAACATCACTCCCAAAGGAGCCTGCCCCAATGCAGTCCTCATAGTGAGTGAGTAAGGGGCAACATGCACAAAATGGAAAACAGACAGTTTCACCTGAACATAAGAAAAAGACTTCTTAACTATGAGGGTGACAAAGCCCTGGAACAGACTGCCCCAGAAAAGTTGTGGAGTCTCCTCCTCTGTAGAAATTCAAAACCTTAGTGGATATGTTCCTGTACAACCTGCTCTAGGTGAACCTGCTTTAGCAGGAGGGTTGGAATATATGATCTCCAGAAGTCCCTTCCAATGCTTATCATTCTGTGATTCTGTAACTTCTGAGCAAGGCCTCAGGAACTGACACTTGTCTCACAGAGTCAAGAGGAAGGAGGAGTGTGTTTTCCCTGCTCAGCTGGCCAGGAGCACATCTAAAGAAAGCTCTGCCCCGCAGCAGAGCCACACTCACTCTGGGGTCTGTAAGGGCTGTAATTCCAGCACACAGTACAGAGTACTGCTACACTGTGCAGCCTCAGGGCAGCACAGGAGGGAGATGGACCGAGAAATCAGTCTCTCTGCCGTGTTTTTCTAAGTGACAAATGCAGGGAGTTAAGTTCAGCACAACTCCCCAGCACACCTCCTTGACAAATGACACAGCTACACTATCTGTCCCTTGGCTGCAGACAGAACCAAAGTCCCGCCTGCTCTGCAGACATTTCTCCTTCCCAGGAAGGCAACTCAGTAACCCTGATTTTGCCCATCTGTTACTCATTATGTCAGCACAAGGTGTTTCTCTGCCAATGCACAGTGAGAAACCCAGCACAGTCCCACTGGCTGGAACAAATGAAGGCATAGGGCAGCCCCACTGATCTACATGAGAATCTCAGTGTCAGCAAGGCTGTGAGAGATCTAACCAAAAGATGAAGAACTATGATTGTATAATCCTGGTGAGACTGTATTTTAATTTCTCTTTTACAGTTATAATTTCTTACCTTTCCACTTTCTGAGAAAAGGACCTGACAAAATTCTCATAAATCCTGAAAGACATATTAGTTCAACAGCAAATTCTTCAAGAACCTGGTCAATCGTGCTGTCAAATTCAGAGCGACTCCCATAAAGCTTATGATCAATCACCTAAAACAGTAAAACATATCAAAAGTTACATCAAGAAAATAATTTTGTGGGAATGAGAGCAGCCACTTGGGCAACAAAGAGAAACCAAAACAGATTCATTCCAGGATGCTCAAGGACTTAACAGGTCATGAGTTTGTACATTATTCAGGACTTCTGTCATTTTTCACATTCATAGAAACATTCCTGAGAACACCCCAAGCATTTGCGAGCTATCACTGACTTGTTTCACACAGGAAGCTTTCTAGGACATGTAGAAAATCAGAACAAAGAGAAGCCAACTGTGTAAAGAGAAACATGTGGGTAATCTGGTATAGAGGGAACTAAGAGGGAACACATCAGAAGATTCTGACCTCTTACTCCAGAATGTCTGGACAAAGACTCATCAACAACACTTCAAGTTCGTCTGTAGTTGCTTACTGGAAAACATGAACTTACCTAAGTAGATAACAAACTGGCCAGATATTCTGTGTAAGGGGAGAAGTCTTGTTTTATTTCTACACCACCTCTCAGACCCAGCTTCCAGGGTAAGTGGTGACTCCTGACTTTGTTCATGAGGACACTCAAAAAGGCTAACAAAGCTGTCATGCTCTTGCCTATGAAAATGTGACTGAATTTTAACATAACTTTTTTTTTTTTTCCAGAGATGATGTGTCTTTATATATCCAGAAAAAAAAAAAAAAAAGTAGCATGAATCCTGTTGTTGAGGCAGCTTGCTGAAAACTTTTTAATGCATGGAGAGCCTCTAGCAGTATTTATTTCCATCTGTGCATAACTGTACAAACATAACTGCTCAGAATCATTACATGTTAGAAGCAGGAGTTCCTGGTGGGCTCTACTTGAAATCCCAAGTTGTTGAATGTTTTCAAGAGCCACGTTCTATATTTTGACAAATATGATGACATCTATATAGGGTTGTTTTTTGTTTGTTAGTTTGTTTTTTACAACACAAAACAGAGAAAGTTTCTGTATCACAGTGCTACTCTACTGAACACAGGCAAGAGAATAGACTTGTATGGTGCCACAGAAAGTGACTGAGCACAAGACGAGACAAAGGCCTTTCTCAGAAGGGATGAGCCAAGGATATAACATGTTTACATGTTTTGCAGAGCCTGAAGTCTTACCAATTTCAGTTAAAGCTGGAAGCTGCATAGGCTACAGTCTTAGACCCAAATCACCAAAGCACTTGAAGTTTTAAGTCCCTTCCTAACTCTAGACCGTGTCACTCACTGAACAGACAGTAAAGACTCAACAGCCTCCAGTGAGCACTATCCATACAGCTTTCAGCTCTGCTTCTACTGGTGATTTTGACAGCTTTGTGCTACACCCACTTAGCCACAGTAAAAGTTTTAAACAAAAGTGAAACATGAGTGCTTACCAAGCATTTCATAAAGACCTACGGATTCAGTAGGTGTGAGCTGGTGATAAAAAGGAAAAAAAGGATAAAAGGAAAGGGGTGTCTTTACCCTAGTGGGAATTCCAGCACGGGCTGCATTTCGTAGTTCTTCCACACCAGACTTGTTGGAGATGACAAGGACAACTTGGGCACAACTGCCTGGCTCTTTTGCATAACTGATGAGTGCAGCAAGGTTTGTGCCTCAAATGAAGAAAGAGCAAACATTCATGAAAGAGGTGACCACCTATGTCACAGAACTGTCGCTCAGTTCCATTTATTTAACAAAAATCTTGTTTTTAACAACCGCACAAATAGAAGATGACTATGGAATTTTTTCACTTAATAAAGCTCATTTGTTAAGCAGTACAGTACAACTTCTTGACTTCTGACAAAATGCAACCTTGATTTTTAGAAGATTCCGTAGACTCTACTGGAAAAAAGGCATGCCTTTGTATCAGGGCTGAATTCATCCTCTGCTTTGTAAGGACATTTCTCTGTGTGATGATAAATGAAAGCTCACCTGTTCCAGAGATGAGAACAGCTACTTTAACTTTGTTCTTTCTGGGCTGGTTTTGACTCTCCACAACAGCATTATTCAGCAGATGCTGGGGGCTGCTCAGCTGCAGAGCTTCTAGAAGATTCTCAACTTCGATATGAGAACCTCCTCCAAATATGGGAGGAAAATGTTAAAATATCTTAGATTTTACTTTTCCATCTAAATATACTTTGTAAGTTTATTAATCATATGTTTCAATTAAAGGAAAGCCTATAAGCAATGAATGTACTCTAGCACTAGCTGATCTACAAAGTCATGTACTACTTGAACAAACTCACACAGGTTGTCCTGATCTCTTTAGTGTTGCTCACAAAATTGTTTACAAAGGCCTAGGTATGGCATGGTCTGCTCAAGGATTATCCCCAGCTTTTATAGCTGTCTTCCTCTTTCTCTCATGTTGCAAAACTGATGACGCCAAGCTGAGTGGTGCAATTGACACACCTGAAGGACAGGAGGCCATCCAAAGGAACCTGGACAACCTTGAGAAGTGGACCCATGTAAACCTCATGGGGTTCAACAAGGCCAAGTGCAAGGTCGGGGCAACCCCTGGTATCAATGCAGGTTGGGAGGGGATGAAGGGATTAAGAGCATGCCTGCAGAGAAGGACTTCGGGGCACTAGTGGATGAAAAGAACATGAGCAAACAATGTGTGCTTGCAGCCCTGAAGGCCAATCGCATCCTGGGCTGCATCAAAATAAATGTGGCCAGCAGCTTGACGGAGGTGATTCTGCCCATCTATTCTGCTCTCATGAGACTCCACCTAGAGTACCATGTCCAGCCCTGCGGTCCCCAGCACAAGAAAGACATGGACCTGTTGGAGTGAGTCCAGAGGAGAGCCACAAAAATTATCAGGGGGCTGGAGCACCTCTCCTATGAAGAAAGGCTGAGAATGCTGGGGTTGTTCAGCCTGGAGAAGAGAAGGCTGCGGGAAGACCTTATTGCAGCCTTGTGATACTTAAAGAGGGCCTACAGGAAAGATAGGGACAGTCTTTTTAGCAGGGCCTGTTGTGACAGTACAAGGAGTAATGGTTTTAAACTAAAAAGAAAAAAAGGTAGATTTAGACTAGATATAAGGAAGAATGTATTTATTTTTTTACTATGAGGGTGGTGAAACACTGGCACAGGTTGCCCAGAGAGGAGGTAGATGCTCCATCCCTGGAAACATTCAAGGTCATGTTGGATGGGGCTTTGAGCAACCTGATGTAGTTCACTGCTCACTGCAGTGGGAGTGGACTAGATGACTTTAAAAGGTCCTTTCCAACACAAACCATTCTATGAGTCCATGAAAATTACACTAAAAATTGTGTTGACAGAACTGAGGTTGCATTTTGGCTGCTCAAACTGCTCCCCTAGCAGTTCAGTTTCCAGAGGAATTTTGTCTCACCTCTTGCTGTATGTCAATCAATGGACATACCAGAGTGAAGACTTACCATCACCTATGACTATACTCAGCCATGCTCTTTCCTCAGTCTTTATACTGGATCTGTGTGAGTAAGGAAGGGGTTGGAAAGGATGTGGGTTGATAACCACAGTTATGGTAAAATAAAATCAAATCATGTTTGGGGCCCTACAAACAGTCATCAGAAGGATTTACTCAAGTCTGAAGCAGGTTCCTAGGTAAGACATTATTCAAGTACTGTCACTCTGAAAACAAGACATTCCCTTCTGATTGTATCTAATAATGAAATTTAGATGAAAAGGTGTCAGCCTAGTGAAATGACAGGAAAAAGATGTGAACTATGCAAACTTTGCAATAAAGAGTCTCCCCAGCGCCTCAGGACAACAGGTGCCTCCCAGGAGATATTCAGCACTTCACAGAATCACACTGTAAACCAACTTATCCTGTATCAACTTAAAAATTAAATACCACATCTTTAAGTGGAAATCCCTCTGAAGCAATACAGGTTAATCTGTTACACTCTGAATCAAACTACACTCTGTTTAATCTTTGTGAGTGTCTTCATTTCCCATTAGGGCACCTGCTAACCTGTATGACAAGGGGCAACAACTTTCCCAATCAGCCAAGCTTCTTCATGTCTCTGTATGTCCTTGAGAACATGCTGAGCCAGGTCCTTCTGCACAATCAAGACTGCTCCGATCCCACAATTAAATGTCTGAGCCATCTCCTCTAAAGAGAGGTTTCCCTCTCTGTAAAGCCAGCAAAAGATTTCAGGAATCTTCCAGGTGAAGGCATCTGAAAATAATTGAAATTTATATATGGTCAGCATGAATGTTTTCTATTATTATTTACACCATCTTTTATTATATCCAGTGACAGTGGTATATTACAAGAGCTGATAGAGACTAATTCTCACTATTCTAGGAATACAGTCCAAGGAGGACTGATGCAACTTAGGGTTAACTTTATAGGTGCTGTTCAGCTAAAGGTTTCTAAGCCACAATTTTTGAGAGCTAAGTCTTCTCTAGGCTTTCTGAGAACATGCAAGAAGTGATGGTGAATTAAAATGTATTCATCCCTCATCAGCCAGAAAGAAAAAGCTACAGATGACTTACATCTCTTCTGTAAGAGGGTAAGGATCTGGGGGACAAATCATCTCCCAGCTTTTTTGGACTACTTAAACAGATGCTAGTTTTCTGTTTCAAAGAATCAAGAATTAGTCTAAGAGTGTACAATTAGTTGTATTGATGGGCAGACTGGGACAGAGTTGAGTGTTCTCCACAAGGATGGGAAGCATGGATGGGCTTTCACACTGATCCTACTCATGCAGGCATGGCCTTAGGTGGTTGTCTGTGAAAACTGGATGGTGTAGACTTATCATCTCGACTTCACTTTAGAAAACTAACAATTTCTTGGGCTTGTCTTGCCTGTGGTTCCAGGCACTGGCAAGTAGGCTAGGCACTACCTTAGTAAGCTGAGTTTATTTCTTTCCTCTCTATTTTCATTCCTCAGAAATACAAACAGACATACAGACACCTTCCTTCCCCCCCTCATCATCCCCACAATATTTTTTGACTTTTATGAATATGGTTTTCCTTCATATTTTAAACTTTTAATGCTTTGCCCAATTTTGGCTTCAGCAGAAAAAGTTCTACCTTACTTACAGATGTCAAATGCTAATCTGTTGTGGGGAAGCTACCACCTACCTAAAATTATTAAATATGTATATGTGTATGTACACACATGTGGAACAAATAATGCAAATTCTCTCAGCAGGCTTCACTGTTTTGTTAAAATATTTAATATGGAGAGGTGTCTTACAGAACACACAACAACCTCAAACCCCCTTTGACCTAAAAATAAGCAGCCTAGAGATAAACTCTCCTTAAATTTCTCTTCTCCAATGAGAGAGTGGTGTTCATCAGCTGATGCTTACTTGAAATAGGAATGCTGTTTGGCAAAGCATTGACTTTGGGACATTCAGTGTCTGAGCACGTGGACACATACATCTCTGAGTATCTCTGTAACTAAAGCTGAAAAGTCAGATCCATGCTGTAAATAAATTTTGTCAAATAGAAACAGTCATCTTTGATACTTACCTATGACAGCACTGACATATTCTGGCAGAATTCTGGAGATGCCTTCCAGCAATCCCTCCTCAGCAATGAAGGCAAAAGCCTTCACGTGCCCTGAGCGAAGGACGGGAAGCAAAGATGGACTGTACATCTTTGCTGGGGTCAGCAATGTATCTCCTGCAAAGAAAAGTGTCAATTCAATCAATTTGTTTAAAGGTCATTAGGTGTTTAGTGGGAATGCTTCTCTGAACAGGTTCCCTTCTGCTTCTTGTAGCAGACAACCTTGGGAAGTAGCAAAAAGTGCTGGCCCACTCTTCCAAAACTGTGGATGCAAGCCCATATACCTACCCCAAAGACTGATTAACCCAAACCCATCCTGAAGTAAACAACCCTTGGCAGCACCTAGTTTTGAAAATGTCTGAATACAATTCATTTGCAAGTTTGCTTTTGAGAAGAAAGATAGGGTACCTAGAGTCTTGTCACCACAACTGCCAGGCACTGGTGAGGAGTAGTGTAAAGAGGACATTAAAAGAATCTTCCTTATGATGCTAAAACCACGTCCGTGAATCCCAGAAGAGGCCAGTCCAATAAGCACATCCTCCTCATTAGCTCTCTGCAGCCCCAGAAGCATCTGCCCTCGCTCCACTGCACCAACCACAAAGCCAGCCAGGTCATACTCTCCAGACGAATACATACCAGTCACCTCAGTCATCTCCCTGCCTAAGTGGAAAGCAAGCAGTCATCACTGGCTGCAAGTACATTCCATATGAACCACAGCATTTCCTAAAATAAGCAATGCATGTAGGATAGCTGCAGAGATGGTCAGCCTAAGAAGCACATTCAGATTTTTTTTTTTAAATCCTTCTTGCTTTCTTACCTCAGCTCAAGACTTCAACAAAACAAATCTTCATGAAGTTACTGAAAGAAGGACTTTTATTTTTTGTTTCATGCTACTTATCTGGCACCTCCCTGCTATGACTGAGTATCAGAGAGGGAATCAAAACATATTAACAATTCAAGAATGTAAGGCATCCAGTTTTACTCTCCTTTGCAGAAGGATAAATAATCAAGAATTAGGATCCAAATGCACGAATAGTAAAAATTATTCCTCTGTACTGAGCCATTTTACACAGAAGAGTTTAAGTTCAAATGTTTGACTGTTTTTTTCCACCAAACAGAAACCAACAGTTCTAATGCCACATACTGCCTCTGCCTACAAAAGCTATTTAATCAGTAATTGTTTCAACATCAGAATCTTCAAATCTCAAAGGAGCAGAGTGTTCATACCCAGGAAAGCACATCCTGAACTCCTGCAAGCTTCAGTTATTCCTTCTTTGATTGTTTCAGTCACTTCAGTGTCAAGTTTGCCATAGGCAAAATAACTGAGGAAGAAGAGAGGCTCTGCTCCTTGAGCCAAGATGTTGTTGACACACATGGCAACCAGGTCCTGACCTATGGTGTCATGTTTCTTACACACTTGTGCAATCTGCAAAACATGGTGGGAACCAGCAGTGGTGACAAGAAATACACAAAACTCAAGATATTAACCAGTAAAATAAACAGAAATCTTATTTTCCCTAAAAAGAATTCACTACAGAAATAGATGCAGAAGTTAACCTGGTACATCATCTAGTCTAAATCAAGAGAAAACACCTCATTTTCTTGCAGAGAAAATAAAAGACTAGTATGGGCTTTGAAACATTAATGCAAATTCTAGCTCTAGCTACCTAGAAATTGTCATTTTGGTTTGTTTGCTTGCTTTTTGGAATATTATGTCAAATCCAGAATAAGAGGTGCCTAAAAGCAGTTACAAATTTCCAGGATATTCAAGCTATAGAACATCCTAGCAATTTCCAAAAATAACACCACATTGCTCACATATCACTGTGTGTTCCACTTTACTTTTGCCTACTAATTTCACTGGGCTATGCAGCAAAATTGAAATGCTTTCTTAGGTAGTTTTCTTCTCCTTCTCCAAGTCTACGGGGAATGAGATTCTTCACCTCCACCCTCCCCAAGGAGTCTTTTTGACCTCCACTACCTCATGTCACAGTCAACAACATGGGCCTGCTCTTCAGGCTCCCTTGAAAGACTGGCCTTTCAGAAAGCAATAATAATTCCCTCAGGAAGGCTGCTATTTGGTTTTAATAAAAGTTATCAAGGTGTTTGCATCCTACAAGTAATGAAATCTGATTCAGACATCACGGCTTCTACAGAGTGATGACATTTACACTACTTGATTACAAGCAGAGGTTTCTACGCTGTCAAGGATACACCAGTGTGGTGCTGCTTGTGCCAGCTGCTGATGCAGATGGACAGCACCAGCTCACACAGTGCAACTCATCTCTTTCAGTTACTGCTTCAGGGTCTGAAACAGGACAGAGATTGCATACGTATGGATAAATTCTCAACATAACTACCTTTTATTGACACAGCTCTATCGGTGTAGTTATACACGTGCAGAAAAGCTCAGTACAGAAAGATGGACAAGGGAAAAATGCAGATAAATACTACCACTGGCTTCAAAATGGAAAGAGATCAGCACCTAAACAAAATCTGTTTGGATTACAAGCCCGATTTCTTTCACCAGCTGGTGGATTAAAAAGTGCTATGGAAATGAGTTATCCCATGTCCTTTGTTGCACTATAACATCTCCCTCTCACTGATCCAGTAACAATTCCTATACGCAGTGGCTAATATTTTTTTTGGCCAAGGAATAGTCTTGGGAACAGTCTGTATAAGCACTGTTGGGAATGTCTCTCTGCCAAGCAATTGGAACGAAGAGTCACAAGAGCCAGCACTAATCACTTTTTCATGCTCAGAAGTGTCCAAGGATTTAAGACTGCAAAAAACCTTCTGCATAATTAGGTTCAGTCTCCTGCTGTTACAGGAAGACACTCTGTATCACAAGGTATAAATACCATCTTGAAACAAGTTAAGTTGCTGTGCTTGACCAGTAAAAGGCAGTTTCAGACCTCCAGTCCTCTGATGGCTCAAAACCTTCTTCTAACTCTCTATATAAATATATTCCTGGGTCAACGTAGTCTATGTGTTCTTGTGTAACTAGCATTCTTTATCTTTAGCGTCTCTTTCTCTTCAATGTTTATCTCCTCCATCCTTCTTTTACCCAGTGCCCTGACAGAGGGAATCGTGCTACCTCTCTGTATACAGTTTATTAAGCTAAATCTGAGAGTTACCATTTCAACACACTCCTGTACTCCTTAGAACTGATCTTTTTCAAAGCCAATGGAACCTCTATTTTATAGAAGAAATTCTGGTTCTTAGTTCCTTGAGTGATCAGCTAAATTGTTTTATTATCATTTCATCACAAAATACCCAGAGCCTTCACATTCTCAATAACATATGCATAGGCCTTGCTCACATGATCATCTACAAAGCTCAAATGACCATTGCAGTGGGCTTGAGATATATTTATAATGCTCAGAATGGTGCTCAGAATGGTGCAGATGGTGCAATTTGCTGTGGCCTTTAAAACAGTCTTGGGAGATAACATGAGCTTTGCTACAGTCAAGTTGAGAGTTACCTGCAGTTTAGGTCCAAGGCCTTTAGTATGAGATACCAAGATAGGATCATCATAACCAGATGCTTTCAAGTCAAAGAATCCAGCACAGCCTCCTACTTCTGAATGATTGCCTGCCAAGTACAAATATGTCAAGCATCATTTTTAAGGGCAATAAAAAAAACAAAAACCCTCAATCATCAAGGCAAGTACAGCAAATTATGATTTCTTTGGAGAAGATAGCACTGTGTCCACTGACAGAATCACACACAGTTGTATGCAGCAGGAAGCTCAAAGTCATATATTTCTGGTGTTGTAAATAGATTTTTATTATTCTGTATTTGTGACCTGTGTGTTGTGTATAGCAAAGATTAAACATTTTACCAGTTAACAGTTTGCCTGTTTTCTTTATGTAGCTATAAGTGGAAAAAACTAACAAGACATCTGCCTCAGTACATCACTGCTATGAGTAAAGGACATAGTCCGAAGAGCAAGTAAGTTCAGTGACTGTCAGTCACACCCTAATAACTGTTTGGATATTCTACTCATATATACAGCTGGTAGGATCACTTGTGTCCAGTAATGTACAAAACTATTCCATTAACCCAGGATTTACTCTGCTCACTAGACTAACCTTGAAAAATTGCAATCACCTCCGTGATAAATCAACTATTTTTTAATTAAGCAAAAGAGGAGTGATGAGAAAGATATGAGAGTTTTCTTTCTTTGTGGTGACCCCAGACCAGCTTATCAAGCTCAATTTTAATGTCATGAATGCACTGCTCACCTCCTGGGGGAAAAAAAAAGTTCTGTTCCATTTAATATACTGAGGAAATGCAAAGATCCTTTCCAGTCTTACCTGATCTGGTACCACTTACAATTGATGTTTCCAGCTGATGAAACAAACCATCATGGATTACAGCTTCCACATGTCTCTCTTTGTATATTAGACCCCTGTGGAGAGTAAAGGACATGCTAGCAGCAGCAGCGATACTTTTTGCATAGATAATCATTCATCACACAAATGGGAACAATAGAATGAAAACTTTGGACTAGCATCTGTTTCTGCTAGTGCCTTTGCTTACATACAGAGACTGTTTGAGAAGCCGTATACCCCGATGGCCAATGTCCTTCCTGTAAGTGGCTCCCTTGAAACGTATGGCTGCTACACCCCTGTTGGCTTCTCCCAGTGCTTTCATCAGGTCCTCCTTAACAGCAGTAATGGAGAGGACTCTGCCACCACTTGTCACCACTCTGCCATCCTTCAGTGTTGTGCCAGCATGAAACACCTGCAGCCCTAACTGTTTGGCTTGCAGCAGCCCTACAAAAGCAAAAGGAACTCTCTGAGTATCTTAAATCACATACTACATTGGCAAAGCAGTGAAGATTGAAGTCCTCTCTTTAGTCAAGGGAGAACAGCAATAAAACTTCCCACCTTACCTTTCTTCCAAGAACCAGCATTACCAGTGAACAGTATCCCACTCCACTGGCCCTAAGACACCCTCTGAGATGTCCAGTAAGGACACAGATCACACAGAAGAATAAGAGAACGAGGAGCCACAACAGGGCATATAACTACCCTGTACCAGGTCAAAGCTGTGCTGTATATTGTAATTGTGAATAATTTGTGCAGGGCTTTCCTGTATGAAATGACAATTAGTAGCAGTTTACTGTCTGGGTTCTCCCCTCTCTCTAACGCTAACCCATTAATGCTAAGGTTACCTCAGCACTCCTCTAGCTATTCTACCATACCCACTCCACACTATTACCTACCACTCCTGGAATCAATGCTCTACAAGCACTTGAAGGTGGCTGTCCAATAGCTAAAACAAATGACGTATTTTGTTCCTTTCATTTGCCTCTATGTATTTTCCCGTTAGATGCAAGCAGAAATGTTCGGGGTTTTTTTAGATTCATATTTTGAGGAGAAGATAAGGGAAGAATAGGAACTGCTGCCATCACCTGGAAAAAGCAGAACAAAACAGTTTTCCCCTTGCTATCAGCTAGATAAATTTTATAAACAAGTTAAAAGGACCTTTATGCTTGCTGAAGGTACAGTGTGTTACATCACCATAACCACAGCACTGCCCTTACAAGGTCAAAGCTGAGTGCCAGCTGGCCTTGCTGCAATGGAAACCTAACTCCTCATCATGCTTTAAGGAATGCTCCAGAATAAAATGTTTGTTAAGCCATTAAAATGTGGGAATCAATGTGAAAAATAGGAAAAAAAAAAAACCAAACAACACAACAAAACCCATAGAACTCTAGATGTTGGAGTATAACAATAAAATAACTGAATTACTTTCATTGTTTTGATTCTTTTTTTTTTTGTGATTAATAAGCAGACGGGGACATATCATCTCCCTCCTAAACATATGAGTATCAGCTAGCAAGAAGTTAAACTCCTGACTGACGAGTGAAAGGTAACTCACTAGCAGAGGATTCATTCAGTTATGTAGTTTGGATTTTTACAGTTACAAAAATGCAGAGTTCCCCTGAATATCACTGACAAAACAAAATAAATACAGTGAAGGAACTGGAAGACAAGGGTGGGTGAGGAAAATATGACAGCAGAAATCTTGTCAACGGAAAAAGCAATATAACATGACCTTCTCCCTGGGTGATGTAGGGTAACTGGAGTTCTGACGAAAATAAGGTAGCCTTGATATAAGATCAGTTGTCTGGGTTACTTTACAGAAGGCATAGTGTTGGACTGGCAAGGCAGCAGCTGAGGGGAGGGAAGGAAATAGTTCTGCAACAGTTCCCTCTGGTTTTAAACATCTTCAGAATTTTAATGAGACATTAAACCACAAGAATTTCAACACAGAAATGAATACTGATCTAAAGTCCATATGCCCACCTTTGCAAAAAAATTTCAAGGCCTATGAAGAAGGGGTCTTTATTACTATTACAGAGCAGTCACCCTGGCTGGCTGGCACTAGGGAAGGAAGCACGCTGAAGGTGGAGGCATGCACTGCTCCTACTTTAAAGGCCATAGGTCCTCAAGTCCCACCCTTATCACCTGGCCAGACATTATCTAAGATAAAGTGATCTCCTGGCAAGGGAACAAAGCTAGGAAAAAAACAGTCCTATGCTGACAACATTGTAGTGCACATTTCCAGTTTGTGGAAGTACTCCATGTGGATGCACCTTCTTGTCTGAGCAACCAGCTACAGATAGAACTTTATAGGATGGTGTAACTTCACACATTTAGCCCCTGTGCTGCTTTGGACAGGCATACACTCTAGTTAAAAGAATCTACTGAATAGCCATCTCTTCAACAAGGATAAGGAGAGACAGATGAAGGAAGACTAGTCGGGTGTGAGGGGCGAGATGGAAGAAAGCTGTACAGATCTCTGGAAGAAGAGGTAAATTCAAACCTGCTGGAGTACTAAGCTGAAGCTAAATAGTAAACAACCTGCTGTAGTTACCTGTTACCTCCATGCCTTTGTCATAGTCTCCTGGGTATCCTGGACTTGCCATGACCACACACACGGCTGTACTATTTTCTGACCAGGCTGGCATGAAGCTGCAGAGTTTGCCATCAATTGCTGCTTGAATCACTTCATAAAAATCATTTTTAAGCAGTGGAAGAATTACCTGCAGAAAGTTTTCATAGTGATAGATGTGAACTTTTATTTTGCTGACTTGCTGAAATTCAACTTAGGAAAAATTCAATTAATAGGGTAAAATCTGTAAAGTTTGGTAAAATGCCAAACTGAAAATTCTGTATTTCCCTATACCAATAGATTTAGAAACTACAGGCAAGCATTAATTTGCAGCATCTTTTTGCAACGATCATAAATTTACAAACATGAGATGCGAGATAACATAGAAGAAATATGAATGTAGGCCCCTCCTATTCTGCTTCTATCCAGAAAAATAAAACCTGAGGAACAGCTCTTTAACTTAAAGTCTTTAACCAACAGTTCACAAAAGCTGACTAGCTAGAATTTAAAGTTACCTCATACATTTTCTAAAACATTTGCATTCAGTTCTGCATATTCAGGGGAAGGAAGACATAAATCCAAACATAGCAAGCAAGTTTCCCTAGCGGTAAGCTAGAAGAGTCAGAGGTAAAAGAAGGAAGTGTTTTTCAGTTTTCATTATCTCACACTCACCTGGCACTGAGGGTCACCAAACTGACATTTAAAGTTTAAAATTTTCACACCATCTTTGGTAAGCATTAAACCTGTTTGCAGCACACCTGAACAGAAAGAACATAGCCAAGCAAATTCATTTAAACACTTAAGTTTCAAGAACTCCTTTAAATGTAATACAGTATTTTGGAATGTGGGCTACATTTCTGCAAATCATATGGAATTAGGAGCAAGGATTCTGCAAGCACTTATATACAAGTCATAATAATCTAAAAATAACCAGCAAAAGTAGCAAGCAGCAACCTGATGAACATTGCATCACATTTTAGACTGAATACAACAGAAAGCAGTGTTGATACCCTGGAGGGTAAGAAGAAGCTGCAGAGGGACCTGGACAGGCTGGGTCAATGGGCTGGGGCCAGTGGTATGAGATTCAACAAGGCC